>CAVNYN010247292.1:0-12243 GCA_963692815.1 Nyctanthes arbor-tristis
CTGCTTTTCAAGACTTTTGATATGATGGTGAAGCATATTTCGTACTTGGTATTGAAATTCACAAGAACAGGCGTAGAAATCTTTTGGGACTTTCTAAAAGATCCTACATAGATCGTATTCTAAAAAGGTTTAATATGCAAGACTATAGACCTGGAGATGTACCTATAACTAAAGGAGAATTGTCAAGTAAGAAAAGTTATCGTAAAAATGCAGTAGACCAGCAAAGGATGGAGAATGTTCCTTATGCTAGTGCAGTTGGAAGCTTGATGCATGCTCAAGTCTGCACTAGGCCTGATATTACTTTTGCAGTTTGTTTGTCTGCAATATTTTCATCTAATCGTGGTTATGAGCATTGGGTGTTAGCAAAGAAAGTTCTTGCATATCTACAAAGAACTAAGGATTTCATGCTTGTCTATAGAAAGGTTGATAATCTTGAAGTGGTGGGTTATACAGATGCAGATTTTCAAGATGTCCAGATGAGAGAAAATCAACTTTTGGGTAAGTTTTCATGTTAGTTGATGGAGCAATTTCATCAAAAAGTGCAAAACAATCTCTTGTAGCATCATCTACCATGCAAATAGAGTTTGTGACATGTTATGGAGCTGCGACACAAACTATGTGGTTGGGAAATTTTATTTCTGGACTTATGGTAGTTGATTCTATATCAAAACCCATCAGTATTTACTGTGACAACAGTGCAACTTTGTTCTTCACTAAGAATAATAAGGCTTCTAGTGGTTTCAAACATATAGAGATCAACTATCTTTCAGTTAGAGAGATGACCAACAAAGGTGTTATAGTAAAGCACATCAACACTGAAGTTATGATAGTTGATCTATTAACCGAAGGACTTAAGGACTTAGACCAATTGATTTTAAGCACATGTTGTCCATATGGGCCTTTTAGAGTTTTTTAATGTTCTTGGTTAGTGGGAGTTGCTGTTTTGTTGGTTTATTAATTACGTATGTTTTAATAAACTGATCTTATTATTGGATCTAATTTATTTTTATGAATGTCAATCCTATGCACATGTTTATCTAATTTTTGGTGATATGATGCTGGTAATGGTAATGTACATTTAGAACTTTTATGCTTGATGTCACTATTGAGAGCTTTTGGATTCAACTCTCATGGATAGTGATAGTCAAACTATTGATATAGACTTGATATAAAGATCACAAAGAAAATATCATTGTCTAATTCATGTTGAAGTAATTTTTGAACTCATGATCGTAGTACGAATTTATGTAAATATATGCATTTGACGACTATAACTTGATTTTGACAACTAAGTTGAACAGATCATGTTTAAAGGTGATTCTGTGTTAAGTTACAATTTTTTGTTTATAAATAAATGGCCACTCAAATTTTTCCTTTTATTGTTATCCAACTATAGAGTCATTTTCTAAACATTTTTTTAAGGTTACATATAAATATCGCACAAATGGGAGAATGTTAGAACTTGTGCAATATTGATTGGGTTTTTCCTATTTTAAGAAAACTAGTTGGATAAAATAGCTTAACATTGCGTGAATGCCCAATAAGTTATATGTGATCATAACTGGTGTTTTGATCTTGGTGTTCCTTTATGGGCTTAGACCAATTAGTATGGCTTGTGGAATAAGTGTAAGGGTTTTCTTAATGGGTGCAACCCTAGTGATGTTTATGTAAAGGCTAGGTCCCCTCTTCTCTCAATATACTAGATTGTCTCTACCCATTGGCAGTGATTGTTACACAGTAGTAGAGAGGGAGAGGAAGATTTAGTCTTCGGTGTGTGCAATTGTGATTGCTAAATTACTCTAGAACGATAGATTCGAGAGTTATCTCTTCAATCTCCCATACAATGTGTTCTATATGATATGTAGATTATTGAATAATTCTAACATTTTCCACCTGGAAAAGTTCTGAAGTAAACACAAAAATTTGTAGTGGTTCTTGTGTATCCCTGACTTGTCATGAAAGTGTCAAACTTTTTGTGCCATTGCCTTTTTGCTTGCTTTAGGCCATAGAAACTCTTCTTCAATTTGCATATAAGGCATTCTTTTCCTTTATGTTCAAATCATTATGAATGCTTCGTATAAATCTTTTCCTCCAAATCACTACGAACGAAGACAGTCTTCACACCAAGTTGTTAAATTTCCAAGTCCAAACTAACTAATAAACCGAAAACAATTATGATAGATGTCATTTTAACCACATGGGAGAAAATTTCATCAAAATCAATACCATGCTTTTGCCCAAAGATTTTCAGCACTAAGTGAGCCTTATACTTCAACAAGTCCCCATCGCCATCACTTTTGATTTTGTACACACATTTGTTCTACAATGCCTTCCTACCCTTGGAAATTTTACCAGCTCAGAGGTGTCATCCTTCTTCGAAGAAGCCATTTCATCTGCCATGGCTTTCATCCGGTGGGATTTATCTTTATGACCTTGCGCCTCTAAATAACTTTTTGGTTCTTCAGCCTCAGTGAACAAAATATAGCCAGACTCCGAGTACCTAGTAGATGGTATGTACTAACATGTGGGTCTTCTAACATTTACTCCTCCATTTCCCTCCTAAATAGGGGCCTCCTCTTGATCAGCAAGCTACTTCCCTTGATCACTAGTCTCGTCAAACTAGAATATCACTATCAACTGTATTCTGATCATCATCAGTAGGAGCTGCGTGATTACTAGTGCTAGGCAGAGATGCTACTAGGCATGAGATTAGGATTAACTGGAGTCATCTTCTTAGGCTGCTTGACTTTATTAAAGTCTTCGATCGTCTAATATTTATAAAGTGCAAAAGGGTGGGAATTTTTTTTTTTTTGGGTGACTTTATATAACCGTTATTAAAATATTTTCCAAAACAAAGAAAAAAAGAGTTAATTAATTAGAGAAACCAAAAAAATAAAAATATACATAACGACATCATTGGAAAAGTTACAATACCAAATTTTTTGAGCGAAAGGTTATACCAGAAAAACTTTTCTTCCATGTAATATATATATATATATATATGCCATTATTAAAATTTTTTCCAAAACATAAAAAAAAAAAATCAAAGAGCCGTTATTAAAACATTTTCCAAAATAAAGAAAAGTAAAAAAAGAAAGAGTTAATTGGAGAAAAAACATAAATAAATAATGATATATCATTAGAAAGAGTTAATAACTATTCTTTATTAAAACATTTTCCCCAAAAAAATGGTTAATTGCAAAAAAAAAAAAAAATCAACTTTATAGATTTAAAAGTGCAAAAGGGCAGGAAATATTTTAGCGACTTTGTTCCTAATATATATTGGAAGAAATCAATGACCTGTTATTAAAACATTTTCCAAAACAAAGAGAACAAAAAAAAAAAAAAAGAATTAATTGTAGAAACCAAAAATAATAATAAATCCCTCCGTATAATCACATTCCATTTTTCATATAGATTAAAAAAACTTAATTAATATTGTTGAAAATGTACAATTTAAGAATATATTTCTTAATATAGACTTTGATTTATTTAATATTTTACCCTCTATCTTTTTTATTGTTAGCTACCACGTATAAAAAAATAGGAGTGTTTTAGAAAAATAAAAAGTTAAATAAGGACAGTAGAACATAATTTAGGAGGGATTAGAAAGGAATAGGTGAATATTTTTTTGGGAAGGAAAAGATTTTTGGTGATGAAAGTCTTAGTGCAAATAATTGAAAAAAAAAAAAAAAATCACATGGCATCAGCAAGATACAAAAGGCATATGAAAAGTTTGTGGAGAAGTAGTGTTCATGTTTAGGCTTGGTCGTCCTGCTTTTTGTGTTTCTCTCATTCCTTTTATGTTGATTACGTGCCTTTGTGCATGAGTCAGCTGATGAGTTGCATAAATTTATAATCTGTCATTTCCTTGGTTATGCATATTTATTACGAAACAATTTTGGTGACATGTCAATTTGTCTTGAGTTAGGTTGCTTGAAGAATAGCAGAATATTTTTATGTTTATGGTCATTCAAATTCTAATACAGAATTCCAAAGGAGTAGGGTGTTAAGACTCTTTTACTGAATGCATGATTTTAAATAATGTTTTGGGCAACTTTCAACATGTTTTGGGCATAAGAGATTGGTCTTTCAGTTTTTTTTTTTTTTTTTTTTTTTTTTTTTTTTTTTTTTTTTGCATCGGATATAAGCCAATTGATTTTGTGCATTTATAAATACCAAAAATTCTAAGGTATCGACATCGGTACATGTTATAGAGCTCGCATACTTTAAAAACACAAGATATCACTAAGGGTTTCATGAAACTACTAATGGTTTTTTGTTATTATTATTTTTTAACCATGTGGGTTCTGTAAACAAGCCAACATTGTTACTGAAGAAAAACTGTAAATATATCCAACACTTCATTCATACAATTACTTTCACTAGCACATTTTCTCATACTTAATCCCCCTGTATTTTGAACATTGCTTTGTGGTTTCATAATTCTTCTGTTACATATATATTTGAAATGCAATTTTCTGCCATACATGCTTGCACTGGGTAAAACGGTTTTAACCTTCTTTTGTGAAAGAGTCCAAAACGTATTAATTTTGGATTTTAATTTGATGTTTCACGCAGATAGTAGTGGGATATACCTTTAGAAGTAACTCATTCAAATAATTGATTATTTGAACAATTGAATGAATAATCACAGTTACTGTCAAGATTCATATATGGTCTAATGGCATTCCAAGTTGACTTTTCAAAGACTTGAGATTCTCTCCCCGACAATCCATTTATAATATTAAAAAAATTGAAAACAAATTGTCACGATTACGAGTTGGGGTTGGAGATTGCTGTTCCTTTTAGGGTCAATTTCACATAAGGTCCTTCTCCTTTTCAAGATGTAGCAATTTCATCTAGAGTCTTTTTTTCAATGTTTGGAGTTCCTAACCTTTGAAAAATTCTCATAAAAGGTCCCTATAGATGGACCATCCATTTTGGCCATTAAAAGGAAAAAGAATGACCAATTTAACCCTCATATTAAATTTATACTAAAACAGAAAAGTTTCTTTAAATAAAGAAAAATAACAAAAAATTCTCACTCACCCCTTTGAGCCCAAGGGTACCTAACTCATAATCCAATTCTTCCATGTGACGAATGATATATCACATGAAGTACTATTTACACACACACACACACACCTGGGCATCCTTCGTCATCTACTTATTCAACAACTAAAACAAACTCTCCAATTGGAAAAATTATTTAAATTTTCACAAATTGCAGTAAAAGAAATGAATTATGAATGGATGATGATGATCAATGATGCCAAGGAATTGAGGAAAGAAAATAGGTCTTCCACTGTCGATGAATTTTGCCAAATTAGGTTGTGAGTTGGATTGTGGGAAAGATAAGAATATTTATTATGTTTTATCAAAAAACTGTTTTATTATTTTTATTTCTTATTTAATGGGGGGTAGCAAAGTCATTTTATTTGACTTTAACGGTCAAAATAGACTGATTCCATCTATAGAGACATTTGATGAAAGTTTCTGAAAAGTTAGGGACTCTAGGCGTTAAAAATGGTTTATGGACAAAATTGCTAAAATTTTGTAAAGATTAAGAAACTTTTACGAAAATTTGCCCTTCCTAATATATTGTTAAGGAATACTAATTGTATACCCGTGAGTTGCACAGTACAGAATATAGTAAAAAAACATGTGATAATTTGAAAAACTAAATAATCACAATTTTATTGCGTACTACTCATTCATATATATATGTTACTAATAGAATTAAGAAACCATGGAAAAGATAGCATACGAAATTTATATAACTCCAGAATTACCCTACACCCACACTCTTATTTAATAACCATAGAAATCCAAGAACACATTTAGGGCGTGGATAATATTTATTTATCAGAATGAATATTCTTTTCCATATTTATTCTCTACCACATTTTTTTGGAAAAATTATTTTTCACACTTTCTTATACAATGCTATATATTCAACAAAGCAATCATTATTCACTAAAAATATTCTAAAAATCTAAAGTATATGCCCTCCTTTTACAAAAGACCCAAAAGAAGCAATATTTCGACAAATAATAAATTCTATATGATTTACCCATAACATTAATTTTTAATTACTTCCCACTTTAAAAAGAACTGAAATAATTTTTTATTTTTTTCTAAATTATTATCATCAAATATTACTATTGTATCTCCCAACTTAAATTTTTATCAATATATAGGTTTTCAGAAAAAAATAAATAATAAATTAAATAATATACTAAACATACAGCCATAGGTTTCATGAGGTGTGATTTATCGCATTAGATTAAAGTAAAAGTTTTGAAATAAATTAATTTTATTTTATTATTATACCATCAATCTCACGTATAGGCACTTAATCGAAATAAGAATGAAATCCCAATAACTCAAAACTTGAAATTTGTCAGTCAACTGTTAGAATTTTAAAAATATATAAAATAAAGGATATATAAATTTTTATATATTATTATAAAATAAAATAATAGTAAGATGAAACTAATGGATGACATTAATGGATTACTATTATTAACATTATAATAAATAAAATAAAACAAAACAAAATGAAACAAAATAAAATAAAATAAGCATATCAAAGTAGGATAATAATTTTGGCGGGAAAAATTTGCATATATATATATATATGATGATATTAGCCCTTCACCCGTGCGTTGCACAGAAAGATTAAATCCAAAAAAATTCAATAATAATGAATATAAAAATATTGAGCATACACCCGTTATCGGATTTGCATAACAAAATCATTAAATATACGGTTTATGATTAGTAATTGATACGTTAAATTAATGTTTTATCAATTATTTATTCATAATTATCTACTTATGTATTCAGTTAATGTCTTACTATATTTTACTTTTAAACTATATAATTTATTTAATATTATTAGTATAATTTATTTAATATTATTAGTCAACGGCCTAATAGTGCGTATCGTGTATGTACTGTGATACCCGCATTTGCTCGATACCCATTTAGATAAAAAATTTTATACTCATAAAAAAAATTATATTAGCCTTATTAAAGTTGTAATTTTTTTTGTTAGAGCTTGTGTAAATTAAATTACTGGATCTACTATTGTTTCACCCATATACCTTTTTAATTGGGTGATACTTCGTTTTATTTTGTTTAGGTGCCCATAATACCATGTTACTATTCTTGTCTAGTAGATAAAAAATATAATCCTTACAAAAGTAGAATGATTTTAGAATAATAATTATAGGAAAATTTTCAAAAATCTCTCGGAGGTTTTGTAATATACGTGGTATGCATACATACACACCAAACGTGATGAGAAGTTTTGTTACAAAACTTCTAGAAAGTTTCGGAAAGGGACTCAACAATTATAATGATAAACAAAATATCAATATGACAAACTTTGTCATCCAAACTCGACCTATCAATAGTTATGTGTAAAATTAATTATTGTTTTTTATCTTATATATTTGAACAAATTTCTAGTATTTTATGACTACCTGCAAATAGGAATATATCAAAATAATTAAATTTTTATGAAAGCTTTGTAAGATAATGAAATTATCGGTAATTATGATTTTTGTTTTGGGTTTGTGTAATTATATATGCAGAAATCAAAGAAAGATTTGACGAATATTTTTGTACATAAATATACTCAATTATAGAAAAATTTTCAAGAACTTCTTGAAAGTTTTGTTAAAAAAGCTTCCCACCCATGGAGGAGTATGGATACAGACACATGGGTAGGAAGTTTTTTAACAAAATTTTCATAAGGTTTTGAAAGGGATTACTTGCTTATATCCATTTAATGTTTTATTATAAAAGTCTATTTCTAAAACCTTCAGGAGGTTTTGTAACATAACCTTCCATCCCCTGTGGTGTATATGAATGCACATCATGTGTACTTTAAATACACGTGGCATTCATAAAATACATGTGATGTACATCTACACACGCGACACGGGTGGAAAGTTTTGTTACAGAACCTCTGAGAAGTTTTTGAAAATTTTCCTTTATTATAATTTAATTTGTAAACCACCCAACTTATTCAATATTATTAGTTAACAGCCTAATATTATGCATCAAGCATGTACCATAATGTATATATACATATCAACTCAAAAGCCGTTCAGATAAAAAATCTCATACTCATGAGATCATATCAACTCCACATACCCACGAGATAATAACTCATTTTATTCTATAAATATACTCATAATATCCTGTTGATATTTTTGTATAACAAATAAACAATATAATCCTTTAAAAATTTGCATTATTATAGAATAATTATTTTTACTATGATACACGTATTCGCTTGATGCCCTTTCATATAAAAAATTATATTGTAGATATAAGAATATCCAAATTAGTAATATATATAAGTAAGAATTTGCTCTTATTTTTTATTTTATTATTATTATTTTTTTTTTGGCTAATAGGGAATCCAACTTTTATATTTGTGTGGCTATATTGGCATACTACGATAGAAATGACCCTTTTTTTATTTATTTTTTATTTTTTGTCATAATAATGAATTCAATAACATATTCATGTGCCGATTGAAATTATGTAAAAACATTTACAATTATTTAAACTTAAATCAATAATTTTTCCATCAATAAGTAATTGAGAATTTTTTTTTTGCAACTCACATAGGTTTCACAACACAAACGGGACATAAACCAATCTAAGTGGAGATTACGGTGCTATCCAAAAGATAGATATAAGAATATTCAAATCATATAAAAAATTACATTGTAGATATAAGGATATCTAAATTAATAATATATATATATATAAGATTTTGCTCTTTTTTTTTTGCTAAGAGGAATCCAACTTTTATATATGTGTGGCTATATTGGCATACTATGGTAGAAATGCTCTTTTTTGTTTTTTTATTTTTTTCGATCATAATAATGAATTCGATACACTACAAGGAATATGAACAACAACGATGAAATCATAGGGATGAAAACTGAAGCGTCCCTGTACGGTATCATCTATGGCGATGACCATATGATGGAGGGTGGGACCCTGTATGTAGGCTATAGTGGCGACATGGTCGCCGCTATAGTCTAATGTCGCCGCTAAAAATATAAACTACTGGGGTAATACAATTTTCGTCGCCATATTTCTTGATCATAGTGACGACACGTAAATGTCGCTACTATATGTTTTCATCTATAGCGACAACGTGTAAATGTCTTCGCTATACTATTGGGGGAAGATTTCCTACCTTTGTATCTTGTTTTTACCGACAAAGAGTTGTTGCTATAAGCTAGACGGTCGTCACTGTAGTTATAAAAATCTATATAATATATATTAAAAATGTAAAGTACAAACCAAAGATTTGTTCAGCCCGGATGGTGAAGTCCTATGCATATGGAGGGAGGGCCATGGGTTTGAATCCCTAGGCTTGTAAAACAAATATGAAGAGAAGCGAAGCGGGTCGGGCGGGTCTGGATTGTGGGTTGGGTAAAATTTATAGCAGTGACACCGAGTCATCACTATAACATGTCATCACAATAAACTGAAAAAGTCGCTGCTATAGTACAATAGGTGCGAGTCTATAGTAACTATTAAGTCGCCACTATTAAGCGTTGCTATAGTCCTATAGCGGCGATATTTGAGCCAATAAGTCGCTGCTATTGGCCTGATATATAACATATTCATGTCCCAATTGAAATTTTGTAGAACCCTTTGTATTTATTTAAATTTAAATCAATAATTTTACAGTTTGTAAGTAATTGAGATTCTTTTTTTTTTTTTTTTTTGCAACTCACATAAAATTGGTTTCACAAAAAGGTGGGACATAAACTAATCTTGGCGGAGATTATGGTGTTATCCAAAAGGTATTATCATAAACAAATTATAGCAATAACTTTTGGAAAAGATTAGGGTGTTATTTAAAAAAAACATTAAAAGAGAAGGACTTTTTAAGCAATAATTTTAGGCGGGAAAAAAAGTTGACCGACTTTATTATTTTAATATATAGATTACAGTTCGTAAGTGACTAAGATTTTTTTTTGCTACTCACATAAAATTGGTTTTGAATCCTAGTACCATTCAAGAAACTATGTTTACTTCCTGAATATACTTCTTTTAACTCAGCACAAGAGTAGTTATATTCATACCATAAATCTTCCTCACTATACCACACAATCAATAACATTTAACATCCTTTTAACTTCACAAATTTCCATATTTAGGTCCTTAACTTTTTATGTCATAGTTATATGTGTAGGAGGTGTCCCCAACATCGAATTTGAAGGATTTTTTAAGATTTACAGATTCCATGGATTTTAACAGAATTTCACAGAATCCATTAGATTCTAATGGAATTCTATGGAATTCTATACCATGGATTTGTGTGGATTTTAATAAATTTTAATGGAATTTATTGTTGTCCTCAAATATAAAATTAAAGGATTTTTATGAAACTACCATAATTTCATAATCATCAAAAAATGCAAAAAAACATAAATATTCAAACAAAGTCATTAACCAAAAAAAAAAAAAAAGTAGTTCCATAAAATAGTTATCTTACAAAAATATAATTTGAAATGGTCAAAATTTTGTTAAATTTGCAAAAATAAAATCACATTCTTTTGAATTAATCTCTATTCTCTTCATTTAAGGCATTTCTCCAAATTTCTTGAGCTATGCTATTTATCCATTTATTTGCATTTTCTCTTTGTTCTTCTTGAGTTTGGATAATATACACATCATTTTCAATTTCTGTTAATAAAGATGGTTGAGATGGATCATCTTCATCTGGTTCAATAGGAAATTCATCAGAGATCGGACATTCTTTGCGAAGAAAATTATGCAATCATGCACAAGCCAACACTAACTCTGCTTGCATTCTGAATGAGAATGGAGGCGCCGACTTAAAAATTGCAAATCTTGATTTGAATATGCCGAATATTCTCTCAACTACATATACAAAAGCTCATCTTTGCTAAAATAAGTCGATAATACATTGTTTTCAATTAATTAATTTCACAAATGGTGCAGAAATTAATTCAATAACACATTGTTTTCAATTAATCACAAGTCATGCAGAAACTAATGGCTTGTATTAATTAATTCGATAATACAAAATCGTTCAAGTGAGTGAGGAGAATTCTTTGTGAATTTTTCTTGGCTCTACTTTCTTATCTGTTTATGCTCCGCACGCAATTCAACTTTTCACTCCTAGGGTATAAGCAATTTCCACAGTAAGCAAAATCATTGAACCCATGAAAATAAAAACGAGAATCCACGGTGTTTATTCACAAAACGTAGTATTGACTCAAAAATACAAATGGAGAAGAAATTACATTATCAAATTGTTGTCATAAGAGGATGTCAAAGGAGAAGGAACTTGAGTTGAGAAGTTGAGAGGTAGAAGACGAATAAACGATACGGAAGAGAAAAATATACGTTCTGATTTTTTTATTTTTGCTATAAATAATCTTTTTTTTTTAATTGGGAAAAATGGATTTTGAAATCTGAGAGGGTGAGATGGGATTTGTGTGGAATTTTTCCTTCATAAATATAGCTTATAACTCCACCTAAATCCATTCAAATCCATTCATATAAAAAGTCCATGGAATCCATGGAATGTTTGAATACGTTGTATTTTCGTGGAATCTATTAAAATTCAAGTTGAAGACACCCAAGATTTTATGGATTCCATAAAAAACCAAATTGAGGATACCTAGAATGCCATGGAATTCTAAATTCCTTTAAATTCCATGGTTGGAGACACCCCCGTAATTCTTTAATTTTTATTGCATCTTGTATGAAATGATGTTTATCTTGCAAAAATTCCATTAAAAGAAACACTAAATATTTTGAACAAGTAAAATAGTGAAAAATATAAAAGTAAAACGATATGTTTTCTCATGAATTTTAAAGTACATGTTATTAAAATTTTTTGACTAAAGTTTATCATTAAAAATAAAAAGATCTAATTTATGAGTTACCGCATAAAATAATGAAATAAAAGATATTAAGGGGGCATAGTGTCATGAAAAATAAAGTTAAAAATCGTCAACACAGACAAAATGTGGTGCACTTAGTAAAAAAGTACGATCGAAGTATATTTTCCCAAAGTACAATGCCAGATGTCTTTATCAAAATTCATGTTTCCATGTAGAAGTACATACACTATCCAAAATCATCTTCGGGGGGGGGGGGGGGGGGGGGGGGGGGGGGGGGGGGGGGGGGGGGGGGGGGGGGGGGGGGGGGGGGGGGGGGGGG
>CAVNYN010247300.1:0-12257 GCA_963692815.1 Nyctanthes arbor-tristis
TAACAATTTGGTTCCTAAGAGTATTGTTTCAGATAGAGACGTGAAGTTTCGTAGCTACTTTTGGAAGATTGTGTAGGGTAAGTTAGGAACCAAATTGTTATTTTCTACTACTTTTCACCCACAGACCGATGATCAAATCGAGGTAGTAAATAGAACTTTGACTCAATTATTGTGTACTATTATTAATAAAAATTTAAAAAATTGGGAGGAATGTTTGCCTTTTATTAAATTTGTTTATAATCGTAACCGTTCATTCTTTTATCACCTTTTGAGATTGTTTATGGGTTTAATCATTGGATTCCGTTAGATTTAATTCCTTTACCTGTGGATGAAAGGACTAGTTTAGATGGTAAGAGAAACAAGGCAGAGATGGTGAAATTGCTTCATGAGAAGGTGAAGTTACAAATTGAGAAATGAAACGAATAATATGCATCTAAGGCATACAAAGGTAGAAAGAATGTGACATTCGTTTGGCTTCACTTGAGGAAGGAGCGTTTTCCTAAGTAAAGACATTCTAAGTTGCAACCAAGAGGAGACTGTCCCTTTCAAATCATCGAGAAGATTAATGATAATGCATATAAATCGGACATTTCCAGTGAGTATAGTGTTTCCGCTACTTCCAATGTTAGTGATATCATTCCTTTTGATGCAAGAGATGAATCTTCCTGAAGAGAGGAGGGATAATACGAGCCAAGGCGGGAGCAGCCAAATAGATCCACTTCATGTACCCATTGGACCAATCACAAGATCAAGAGCTCACAAAATCAAGGCGGCATTTGTGGCATAACTTTATCTAGTGAATACGAAAAGATTGGAGCTTGACTTGAGCAAATAAGAATAAAAAGAGATGAATTTAATTCAAGTCTGGACTAAAGAAGCAAAAAATTTGTGATTGAAGACCAAAATAATGTAAATTAGAAGTCTGGGGACCAATCATACGACCACATGCAACCTCATGCGACCTTTATGTGACCTCATGCGGTTAGGTTCAGAGGGTGTCTAAAAATATGGCCTTACGTGGGGCCTCACGGGACCGCCCTCGGCCAGATTCAGAGTGTCTGAAATGTGCGGCCTTACGCATGCAGCCGCAAAGGAAGTTTTTCATAATTTTTACTTTATTTTTAATTTCCATTTTTCTTTTTTGGTATTTTCTTATTTTCTAAGACAACCTAGGTCTTCCATATGCTATATAAACACCTTTATTTCATTGTAAATATACATTCAAGAATTTTGTGAGTTTAATATACCAATCATTTTTAAGTTGTGAATTTGTGGGTCGTTAGGGATTCTTAATCAACCAGGTTAATTAGCTTTTCTAGGTTTATTTCCAATCTCATATGGGTTCCTTTAATGTTGTTCCTTGTAGATGATAATAGAGTTTCATAGAAATTCATTCTCCATTTTATTGCGAAGTGATGTCTTGATGAGTTTCATTGTTGAGAAAGCCCGCTTTGTTGTTGTTGTAGAAACTAGAAAAGTTAGTACCAAACGTATCAACCTATCAAGTAAGAAATAATGACAATACATTTTCTCATTCAACATTTGACATATCTTAGTAAGAGAATCAACTATCAAAACTGCGGGTTTTGAATTACATTATACCTGTAATGGTCCAACTGTCTCCTCCAATCTTTTATGTCTTCTATAGTAAAATCCAATGGATAAGAATTTTCAACTAAAGACCAACTACCATCAATAGAGAATGATTTGAACCCATCAATAGTATTCAAAGGTTCGTATAATCGAAGAAGTTCCATTGTTTTCTCTATAAACCTATTATTCAACTCCATTAACAAAAAATCTATCACGACATTAAATACTTGAAAGTGATAATTGTCCTCCACTTTAATGTTATTTTGCTATTGAAAAGAACACGTTATACCTTCCATATATACCTGTCAGCTAATAGAGGTACATCAATATCACTAATTGCACAAAACTCTATCACAGTCCAAAGGAATGCTTCCTAATGGTCATTTCGCATCTCTTGCAAAAGTGTTTTTGTTATGAGACTAAACTTATTGCATTCAAAATATCTTGATCTTTCATTTGTAATACCTGGCATAACATACCAAACTTTTTCTAAAGCATCATGCATCAACAGCAAATTAAACACAAAGTTAAACCTCTTCATAGCTCTATAAAGACCTGTAGTCTCTCCTCGTATTTTGTTGTTTGAACCCTTAGCAATAAAATTTTCTGGAAGTGTACAAGTTGAACCAAGCAACTCAATAAACCTTTTAACAGAAGAAAAATATGAACTCTAATGAGTAGCTCTGGCTTGTTGTAGAATACATACTTGATTTGCCCAATACCAATTTGAAGTTCATGCAAGTCATCATTTCATCTACTCGAATAGATTTCAACTGAGAATGACTCTTGGCAGAAGCACCAACAAATTTAACAATTGAACTCAATGATTGAAAAAATAGATTCGAATCTGGTACCTTTTTAGCCATAGCAACTAAAGCAAGATGCAATCAATGATCAAAACAATGAACATAATAAGCAGATGGACAATCTATAGTTAACAAAGCATATAATCCAACGTCTCATGTGCTTGTACTGTCATATAACCTTTTCCCTCATAAGTTGCTTAGCAAGAGATTGTAATGATTTAGTTCACTATATATCTCTTTTTTCAAATTCAATGCATCGGTATCCATAACATTCACAATTTCATAAAACCACTTTTGAACAAATCCATCACCATCAACATCCCTCAAAATGATAGTCATTTGTTCTTTTCAAATTCATCATCTATTTCATCAACAAGAATACAAAATTTGACACCCCCAATTTCTTCACAAATTTTAGCTCACACACAACCAACAATAATTTTTAGTATCTTCTTATGAATCTATGATGATGTATAGTTAGCATTTTTAGCAACATTTTTAGGAACAACATTCTCCTTGGTAACTCTTACGTGCAATTTGATCAATTCAATAAAGTTTCCACAATTAATTGAAGCAATAGATTCATCATGAACCCTAAAAACACACTCTTACAATGCAAGCCACTTTACACGTTCTACAACTGCCTGTACACACAGATAATAATTCTTTTCTTCTCTTGAATTTCGTTGTTCTAACAGTCAATATGTTCGGTAGATGATGCATCATCTTTCTTTTGAAAATAATGAAGAATATTTCTTTTCATCTTCAGTAAGCATGTCAAGTTATCCAACATATAATTATAAATTCAATCACAACTCAAGTAATAATATTCTATATCAAAGATTTAACTGTACAAAAGGCGACATATCAAATTCTCAATGCTCTATAAGGTAGTATAAAAATTAAATAAAACAATTAACAAGCAATTTAACAAATAACAAATCATTTAAATTCTGGGACAATTCTACTTCATAGTCTCCAATTTCCTTGTTTTTATGTCTTTCTGGTTCTAATTTCCAGTCTTTTTGGCCTCTGGTTTAATTCTATTCAGTTTTCAATGTTTTAGTTCGAGCAAAAAGCGAATACTAAATGGTGGATTGAATGGCTTAAAATGAAGAAGAAAAGTCACAAAAGAACTTATAGTAGATCTCCAACACTGCTACACCACCTTGCACCTTCCAGCCAAGCAAACTAGCGATTGATTTAAATAACAAAGATAGAGCTACAGAGGAGACATAACACGATTATGAGGAGATAAAATGTCAGTTTTTTTCTGATTTTAGGTTGTAATTTGAGTTAATTTGTGTTTGTCATAGGATCTTTTTGGTGTTGGGTATGGTGAGTTTTGGGCTAATAAGAAACTAGTGGGCTTTAAGACAGAATTCTAAATGAGTTAAAAATCTTCAGTTTTTTTTTTTTACCTAGTGGGCTCCAACCCAGCACTGTTTTAGTTGGGATCGCCTAGACTAAATGTTACCTTAAAATTAATACTAGGGTTTTGGAGAAACCCCTTAGCCACTAACCTAACTTTATGCATTTCTACCTTTCACTCTAAATTAAATTTAACTCCCATATATTGCTAATAAACTTGCAGTTGGTGGAGAATGGGACTAATTTCTAAGTTTTGTTCTTAATTAGTGCATTGTACTCAACCTCCATAGCCATTTTTCAAAATTTACTATTTAACGTGATGAGATATGTATACCTGGGGTAGTGATTATAGAGTAACTATCTTATGTAGGCGCTTTAACATATGCCTCCTGAGAGTCGCTTGTCACTTAACACCAATGTAGAATGATCTAATCATCTTATAAACCACTTCCAAAAACATCATCCCTTATGATAGGTCACTTACTAGCATTTTACGTATAACCGTCTCTATAAATAGTCGTCTCTTACAAATACTTGAGAGTAATCTATGACACGCCCCACGCCTAGTACCTTTGACTTACTTGAGGTGTGACATGCATCGACAATAAATTCCAACTATAAGTTAGAATATACCGTCAAGGCTCGTGAACATGCTATTATTTTAGAAAAATTTTGGAAATATCTCCCCTAATCTACTATCAAAACCAACTTGTATCAACTCCCAACACCAACACATTTAACACCTCACAATCTAATAATTCCCATCATTAACAGTAACAATACTTTATGCATGAAAAATTTTACTAAATCAAGTATGTTTTACCTAGAATTCCCAATGTATACTAATAATCTTAACCATGCCCAGTCTAAAATTTATGGTAATAACAAATCCCATAACCTTTTCATTTCAATAACACATTAGGTGGTGGTTTAAACTCTTGAAATAGCAGGCTCGGCCATAACGCGTTGCCCAAACTCCAATTACTACCTGGTAAAAAAATTATTTAGGAAACATGTGAGCTAGTAAGCCCAATGAGTGGAGTTTTATAAATAAACAAGCTTCAAGAGTCGAAAATGTGTTCTTTTGCAAAATCGCATAAAATGTACAAACCTCTTCTTGGTTTTTATAATTTGAAACATAATTCCAGCATAATATCAACATTGATAAAAACATTATATTCTAGAAAACATCATGAACATCATTTCATTTAATAATCAATATAAATCCACTAGAAAACATCGTGAACATCATTCATTTAGTTATCATCATAAAATCCATTAGGAAACATCATGAAAATCATTTCATTCCAATAATCATTATAAAATCCACCAGAAAACATCATAAAATCATTTCATTTTAAGATCATCATATAATTTTCCCTAAAGAGTATCAAACACCTCATGATCATAATATCAAGTCATACGCACGTAGACATCAGTTTGGGCCATAGGTACCTTATGACCCCTTCGCCCTAGGCGGCACAACAACCAGTTTGAGCTATAGCTAGCACATAGGCCCCTTTACCCGTAGGCGGCATTCATGACGCAGGATACAATTTGGGAGAACTGTTAAATCATTTATAACTTGAATTTCCATAAATCATGTCTTGAAAATCTTTAACACTATATTAATTTCCTAGACTTTTCAAATGAAAGAATAAGTTTTCAAAGAAATCTTTAAAGGCACTTTATCATAAGATTTCATAACACCACATAACATCAAAACATAATAAATCTCATTTTAAGAAAATAGGGGAAGTTCCACTCACCGGCTATACATGGAAATCTAGCTCATTTAATAAAGATTCTAATTCATTCCTCATTCCCTGTAACATAATACGAGAATTTCATTCAACATTTAATTTCTACTAAAATAAATTCTTACATATTATCAAGTTATATCACTTCCTATTACTTCTTCAACATTTCCTCATTTCTTCTTTGAACATATAGTGCTGTCCAAATCTTATTTTCACCCTTATCTTCACTTATTTCACTTCATTAATTACTTACAACATAATAAAATCAAGACTCATGCAACGCATAATTTTCTTTATGTCATCATCACCCATTATCATTTATATCAAATCATACTTACACGATGATCCTTTTAATGCATCATGTCGCCATGTCGTAAAATATCCAATAATATCACCAAGTAAAATTTGCTACATAATTAAATTTTCCTTTAAATTTAGCCATAAAAATTCGCCTATTACCAATCCTTTAATTTAATTACAATAGATTCTATTCCAGCTTAGCCCATATTCACAAGCTATTTCCATGATTTCCAATTCCCCATTCATCCATTCCCCTTTCACTTATTTCATCAACACATTAACAATTCTCAATTCAATTCATACATATTTTCACATTATAGTCTATTAATATTAAAGCTTGATATTATGCATATAGTATATCCATTTCTTGTAACTATCCTCCACTACACTTCAACTAACAAAGGATCATAATTTCATGAATTCAAAGTTCTAACATCACTTTATTAAAAAAAAATCAGCCTTGACTCCCCTTCGTTAATCTCATATTTACATCATAAATTTTCTTAATTCCAATACTAACTTCATACATTTTAATTACATATTCTCTAACACAAACTAAACCAAAATAGGGCTTAATGATATATTTAACTTAGCTAAATCCTCAAATCAACCCAAATATTTAAAACCCTAATATCTCAAACAAAGCCCATACTTAAAAAAAATCCTAAATAGATAATTAACCTCATAAAACCATCATTCTTTTAGAATAAACATCAATTATTTAGTATCAAATCATAGAAATAAACTATAAATTTAACACCCAATAGAAAATACATAAACCCTAAAAATAATTCCTTGACTTACCTACTTGGAAATTGCACAAGAAATCAAAACCCAATTGCCAAGTCATGCCAATAAGATGCAATTTCCTCACTTCCTTCTCATTTTACTTCTCCTTTTCTTCTCTATTTTTTTTTTGCTTCCATTTCGGCCGAATCATAAAGTTCCCAGCGTCTGTGATTTTGGTGTTCTTTCCAATTGCAAGACAATCATGTATATATGGGAAATTTCACATGAAGTCCCTCAACTTCTTGCTTTGCTATAAGTTGATCCTTAACATAATATTATTTACCCATAAGTCTTTAAACATTTAATTCTTCATTTTAAACCTTTTTATAACTTTAATTTTGACCCAAATAATTTAATTCTGACCTTGACTTGACTATTCCACCATTGACTTTTGGTTCATAAAATTTGGGATGTTACAGTTTAACTTCACAGGAACTTGATTATGTTCTGATAATTTTTCCAATGTAAAGCTTTGTTTAAAAAAATACCATCTTCTCATCTTGGTAATCATAGGATGTTGGTTCACTTTTCTTATTGTCTCACGTTCATTTCCACTAGTATTGTGCTAGTTTTCTAAGCTTGATTCAGTAGCACTCACATTATTTTCTTGTTGCTCAGGTTCATCCTCACAATCAATCAAGGTTGTTGCTCCATCAATAACACCGTCAAAGGAATCGTCCACTTTTTGGATAGTTGTCCCATGTTTACTATCAACTGTATTGAAGGTATTTAATTCTAACTGATAAAAAGGTAAACCATAGAGTATAACATCAAGGTCATTTCTTTTGTTTTTTAAAGGCACAATAGGGTGATTAGGCTAATGATTTTTTAAACCACATTCAGAGGGAAATACTCTTTCATAAAAAACCACATGTTTGGATACATAGATCTTTCATGTATGACTATTACACATATGATGTCCACTATACCTAGGAAATACACATTTCATGGAATGGTAGCAGAACTTATGTTTTTTGTAAGGTCTTAGAAAAGGAACACAACTAGAGACCAAGGTTCTCAAGAATATAAAGCATCTGGTTTTTTATGTAGTGTTTCAAATTGTGTTTTATTTTTCAAAATAGGTGTTGGTAGTCTATTGATGATATATGTTGACGTATAGAATGCTTCCCACCAGTAATACAAAGGCTTTTTGGCTTGTGCAAGAAGTATTAATCCTATTTATGTCTATACCTTCTCTTAGCTCTTTTATTTTCAGCTAAAGGATAGGGACAAGAGTACCTTAAGTGATGCATACCTGGAAGCGCCACAACCCACGAACCCTCAAGCAATAGGAATCACAAAAAAGAAAACCTCGTCAGATACAAATTAGATCAAAGTTGTGGAAATTGAACCCACCGATTTATTAATCAACGAGCTCAACTTTATAGCACGCTACAAAGAACATGATCTATGTTCTTTGATAAGTGAAATTGCTCTTGAATCTGCAAGAAAAATAATTGAGAACAAAATTTCCCAATTTGACAAAAAATGGATAAACCCTAATTTTATATCTCAACTTAATAATATTCTTGAAATTTTTGTTTACAATGAAATAAAGAGATTTATATAGCATGTTGGAAGACTAGGTTATTTTAGGAAACAAGAAAATACCAAAAAGGGAAAAAGGAAATTAAAAATAAAGTATAAATTACGAAAAGCTTCCAGTGCTGTCACATGAGGTCGCACATAAGGCCGCACATTTCAGTCACCTTATGAACTTGACCACATGAGGTCGCATGAAGGTTTCATGTGGTGGTACACTTGGCTGTATGAGGTCATATGAGGCCACATTGGCTTATTCGCGGACTCATATTTCTCCCTTGTTGCATATTGATCCCCCAGACTTTTGATTTGTATTATTTTGGCCTCAAATCACCAAATTTTCATAATTTAAGCCTTGACCTTTTGCATTGGATTTTTGCTTGGCATTTTTGTCCCTTCTTGGTAGAGAATTAATTTGTTTTGAATTTTTACAAATCTTTAATTTAGCCACATATTTTTGGATCATATCATCCATTTTCACTTTTTGAGGATTCACTGTCAAATCTAAAGGGGAGTTATGATGCAATCTCTATGTACCTGCAAAGAAAAAGATTCGGGGAGGGACTTGTTAGTAGAATTAATTTTCTCCTCCACATTCCCTTCCTTCACCTTCAAACATGCCTTCCAAATTTCCTTTGGTGTCATTGAAGTGAGCAAGATTCTTTTTCCCGCTTTATAAAAGCTATAAATGTTCTTAAACCTATCAAACTTCACCTTCCAGTCAAGTTGCCATGGCAGACCCAAAAGACTGTGAATGGCGTTCATCAGAAAGCACCTGATATCTATATCTTCAAATAGCAAATCTCACCCAAGCTTGCTTAGCAACCTTTATAGTCTCGCAATCATCCAACCACTTTAACTTGTATGGTTTAGAATATTTAGCCACACTCAACCCTACATCAATAATGACACCACACTCCATTTTTCACCACGCACTCTGTTTGAAACACATTAGTATGTTGTCCCCAAATCACTTTCTCCTCAACTGGCTTATCATCTTTAGTAGCAACTAAGGAAATTTAGAGCTTGTTTGATGCTCTTTATTTGGGTAATTTATAATGAAGAGAGAGGTAGAATGTTTATTGGAAATGTAAAAAGGTGTGAAATGTGTGGTTGTATTGAGCAGTTGTCAAATCAAATATCAAATCAGGAGTAGGTAAATTTATAAATTGAGAGAATAAAGAGGATCAGACAACCTCTTATTCCCCATGTTGTAACCCAATTTTCTCTCCATTAGTTTCACTAGACTTCGACGGATGATACTATTTCCCCTCTTATATTAAGCATCATCTGACGATTTGGACACTCCACAGCCATGTGCCCAAATCTTTGAAACTTAAAACACTTCATGTCATAGAATCTAGACGGTTCACCCACTTTAGCCTTCCCTTTATCCACTATCTCAACTTTCTTCCTAACTGGCTCGAATTCTTTTGTTGGAACTACCCGTTGCATGTCTTCACTAGCCCTATCCGATTTCCAAGCATCATCGGATCTTGAAGAATGTTTAGTAGCTCTCTTATATTTTATTTGCTTATCCACCCAAATAGCCATATGCAACAACTCCTCAATCTCTACATGGTGTTGCAACTCTACTTTATGAGCAATTTATCTATTTAAACCACTTATGAACCTCGCCATCGTGGCTTTCCTACCTTCATTCACATTAGCCCAAATCAACAAAACCTAAATCTCTTTATACTAGCCTTTAGCACTCTTTGACCCTTGTTGAAGATTTTACAATTTCTGATACAACTCTCGATAGTAATAATTAGGAACATATCTTTTCCGCATAATGCACCTTAATTCATCCCAAGTATATACCTGTGACATCCCAATTCTTTTAATTATCCATTCTATAAAGTCGATTAAAAATATAAGGACCCAATTTAATGTGTACACAAAATTTAGGATTAAAGTGGAAACAAGAATTTGGTAAAAAAAAAAAGAAAATTTCCAGAATTTTCGGGAGACTTGGCTGGGCCAAGTAACCCATATATATATATATATATATATTTTATATGAAACAAAAGCCAACAACACAAAACAAGAAGAAGAAAAAAAAAAAAAAGAAAAGAGGGGGGCCAAAAGTTTCTGCAGAAGAAAAAAAAAAGGTTTAAAGAATCTTAGAAGAAGGGAGAAGAGAAATACAAGGCACAAACAAGTAAGCTTTCTTGGCCTTTAACTTATGAGTTGTTAGGGTTTACTAGAGTTTTATAAATATACAATACTAGGTTGTTGCTTTACTACTACACAATTTAAAGGCATGAAATCATGTTGGGATTATAAAGTTTAAAGTTTATGATGTTATTATAGAAAGCCATAATTGGTTAGTATAAGGATAAAATTTCACATGAGAGAACAAGTTGAAAATTTTATATATAAGTTAAAAAATATAGGATTATGAAAATTTTATGAACATATAGTACTAGATTGTAAATTTACTTAATATATGGTTTAAAGGCATCAAAAAGCTATTAAATTATGAAACTTGAGATTCTTGGTGTTGTATTAAGAACTTATAATGGTTTGTATAAGATGATATATTATATGAAGGAATAAGTTGGTGTTAGAATTTTATATGGCAATTGTCAAATTCGGAGAAGTTGAGATTCAAGGAAATTAGTGAATAACTTAATGAGTATTAGTAAATGGGGAAATTGTTAAATGTTAAGAAGAACAAGTTTTTAAGATTAAGAATTATTGTTATTTATTATTTTAGTAGACATTGAGACTTTAGTGTGGGATGCCCTACAATTTCTAAGGTAGGATAAAATCTAGAATATTTATATAAATGAGGCAAACTATATGTTTAAGGGGAAAGTGAAGAAATCTTAGAAAGTTTAATGAAATGGGACATTGTACTCCAAGGAAATTTCATATTTACGTACTTTAGTTAAGTAGAGAAATTTTTACAACTACATTAAGTTACAAAGAACATAAATGAAAAGAAAAAGAGAAAAGAATTGTATATAAATTAAATTATGTTGGACGGATGAAATAAGATAATAGATTATTGATTTTATTATCAATCTATGTCACAGGGGACACAGAAGAGATTGGAAAAGCTTATCAACCAAATTAAATCGCACATATAGCCTGTGAGTGGGATTTCTCTTATCCCTTAGAAATGAATTTACAATGCTTTGATTTTTATTTATGATGTCGTGAAGTTATGACAAGTGTTTTTATGAATTTTCTTTAAGAATTTTCAGTGCATTCGAGAAGTTATAAACTCAATGTATTGTTTAAGAACTTCAAAGATATGGTGTATTTGACATGCAAATATTGAATGATTTGAAAACTCCCCTAAGTGTATCCTATGTCATGAATGTGCCGCCTACGGGCGAAGGGGCCTATATGGCTCAAGCTGACTAAATGAACGCCGCCCAGGCGAAGGGGCCTATGTGCTAGCTATGGCTCAAGTTGTTCATTGTGCCGCCTAGGGCGAAGGGGTCATAAGGTACCTATGGCCCAAGCTGGTGTCTACGCACGTATGACTTGATATCATGATAATGTGATGTTGGATACTCTTTTGGGGTGAATTCTATGATAATCTTGAAATGAAGTGAAATTCATGATGTTTCTATCGTTGTAACGATTTATAAATAAAGATGATTTACTTATGATTTGCTTGGATGAAAATAACAATGATAAAGATGGTCTTGTTTAAAAGTATGAAGGTTTCTTAATATTCCACTCACTGGGCGTTAATGCTCACGAAAATATTTTTCAATGTTTTCGCTTCCAGGTATTAACTGAAGTTTGAGCAACACTAGGACTCCATTCTGGAAACGAGCCTTTGACAAGGTTGGCATGATCAACTAGAATTGTAATAAGGAAATGTGTTTTGATGTGGTGAAATACATTTTGATATGTTGATAGGTTTATGAGTATCAAGAAGAAAAGACTAAGGCTAATATACTTTTGTATATACATCTATGTGGAGTTCATTTTGTTATCATACATATTTGGCTTGGTGTGTTGTAGTGGTTGCTTGGGGTTTTGAGTTGTGCTGGAGTATGGGTTTGGTGAAATTGTTATCATGCAGGGTGGTTTATTTATAAAATAGGGGAGATGCTGCCAAAATTTTTAG
>CAVNYN010247307.1:0-13533 GCA_963692815.1 Nyctanthes arbor-tristis
ACTGCCTCAGTGCCTTTCCTCAGTTCTTGTGTACGACTGATGTTCTACTGAAAGTTTTGTGATTTTGTAATTTTTTTTACAAATTAATGCACTAACGGATCAGGTCGGATCGGGACATGCGTGATCCTCCCCGCCCCGCGACCCGTGGTGGGTCAACAATTCCTGCCCGTATCCGCTCCGCCAACCCGCGGGGCCGTATTTTTTTGCCTCGTTCGGATCGGGGCGGGGTAAATTGCCATCCCTATTTGTAAGGGTTAAAGTCGAATGCACTGTGTGTTTTTTACGGCTGAAATTCGGGTGTGTAAGAGAGGGCTACTCGATTGAATATATAAGTTGAATAAATGCTAAAACCTAGTAGTTGAAAGCAAAATCTAAAACCATAAAGGAGTATAATTCCTTCGTAATGAGGATTTCGCAACATATGGCAACTTGAATCGCAGAAATCGTCTAATTGGTAATTTAATCTATCAAGATTGGGCATTAGGTGTTGGAGATTTGAAATTCCTAAAATCGGATAACAATTTAGAAGATTAGATGAAAGGAGTGAATAAGGGAAAGTAGTGGGTATGAAGGAAACCCTAGATACCATTTCCATATTCCAGTAAGAGTTATACGAAAGAGATGGAATGAGAAGCAATTTTAGGCTTAGATGGAGGGCCTGCGTTGACTGGGGTAGCATATTCCACGAAGGAGATGGAATGAGCAATTATTTTGGGTTTAGATGGAGTGTGACGAACCGAATTTTTAACAATAGCGGAAGCCTTAGATAAAAATTAAACATTGATACAAATACAGTTCAAAACATCGAAGTGCTTTTGCTGCGCCACTCTGATAACTAAAATTATCGTGGCCTCCCACAACGAAACCCCAGCTACGCACTGAAGTAAGATTATAAAAGATGGGGGTGAGTACAAAAGTACTCAGTGAATAACATAATAAATTGATTCACCGCTCTTCCGATCTATTTTCGATAAAT
The DNA here is from genome assembly GCA_963692815.1 of Nyctanthes arbor-tristis. NCBI lineage: Eukaryota > Viridiplantae > Streptophyta > Magnoliopsida > Lamiales > Oleaceae > Nyctanthes > Nyctanthes arbor-tristis. The sequence continues at coordinate 977 of CAVNYN010247307.1, forward strand.
CATGTGTGTCACAAAACATTTGGATGCACAAATAGGCCATATCACTAGTTAAATTACTACCCGTAGTGTGCGCAAGATTCATATTAATTCAATTAAATGGATCACGATGAACCCCGGTAGACCTATACCAAAGCTTCAATTCAAAGCAAATACCACACTAATCTTTCCTATCTCGAGATCATTGAATAGGTCGTAGTGTAGAAAACAATTCAAAGCAATTCAATGCAAAACGGGTAGAGTATTAACTAGTGATACAAATGCAATAAACCAGATCGGTCTTTCAAGGAAATCCATGTTTGCATCAAAATCCATGTTTGTATCAAGGAAATCAACAATTAAAATACAAGCTTATTTCATCAGAACTTTATGAATGTAGCAAGGGAATCAAATTATTAGATTACTCACATGTCTCCCACACGTAAAAAACCGAAGCATCTAAATACTATATAGTTTTATACTATAAATATGGAACAATATATATATATATATATATTATATGTGTGTGTAGGGGAAAGGACAGTGGAAGGGTTGGTGTATGAACGCTTTGATCCAATTGCCTTGCTTTTATAGAAGTTAAGAGTTAATTGTGTTTAATTAGCCTTTCAAATCCACTAATGAGAAAGCCACCAAATGTCCCTACACTTGGCAAATTATCAAGTTAATTCATCATTAAACTACCAAGTGTCCTAGACATTTGGCAAGTTATCAAGTTAATTCATCATTAAACTACCAAGTGTCTTAGACACTTGGCAAATTAATCATGAACTACCAATTTTTATAGCTAAAAATGACATATGGCCTTATTCTAGAGAATTCCATGCCATTGTTAATGTAATATATCCATGCAATTTTAAAATATGTTGATAATAATCTTCTAATCCTATTACATAATTTATACAAATTCAACTATTGAAAATTTTTTTTATTAAGTATCCCAAAATAATAATTACATGTCACTTAGTTTATAGTTGAAAATTCGCGGTTGGGGTAGAAAATGGTGGAAACAATAGAAATAACAAATCATAATTACGTACAATGATTTATCCATCTATAAATAATATATTAGGGGAGAAAAATCAAGACTGCTAATGGATTAGAACATGGAAATTTGAGCGTGCTCGGTATATTTGGCAGAATAATTTATTATGGAATAGAATAATTGAAACACATCATGATTTATTTATGGCTAAGGTGTAGAAAAGAGGGAAAGAATAATAAATATGGATATAATAATAAACTTGGAAATAGACTAAAGCGCGGGATGGGGATGCACCGTAAGAGCGTGGTATCTATAGACATGACGGAAAAAGAGCAGGAAAAATGTGGTGTCTATAGACACCGTAACTCTTGATTTAGAGTATAATGGATATTAAAATTTACCCCTAAACCCTACCCTACCCCCACTGTGCCCACTCTCGGCGGACTAGAATTTGGCCAGTCACTAGCAGCTCGGTTTCGTCCGCCAAATTTGGATCGTCAAATTCCGGCGAAATTTTTTTTTTTTCTCTTTTTTCTTTCCCCCTCTTTTTTTTTTTTAAATTTTTTCTTTCTCCATTTCTTTTTTCCGACGATACTGCTAGAATCCTTTTTTTTTCTTTTTTTATTTCTATTTTTTTTTGCGTCTTGTGTGTAACAAGCTATGTTATTTATATAACAATCTATATTATTTGTGTAACAGGTAAATGTAAAACATATGGTAGAATGGATTGAGGGAGAATTTGGATGAAGATCGGGTCGAAATTTGGGTGTTTGGCGTTGATGTACGAATTGAGCGTAACGATTGTTTTCATGAAAGCGAAACATTGAAACGATTGTTTTCGGCCATCCAGGGTCCCTTAGGCCTTCAAATTCACGATTTTCTGTTTTTCTATTTTTCCTGATTTTTATTTATAATTTATTATTTTATGGTTTTGATCATGGGGCTTGTCTATAACTATTTAAATACTGTTCAGAATTTTTTTTATCATGTATTACTTAATAAAAACCTATATTATTTGTGTAACAAGCTATGTTTTTTTTTGTATAAGTTATGTTACATGTGTAACAAAATTTGTTATTCGTGTAACGAGCTATGTTATGTGTGCAACAATCTATATTATTATTAAACGTTCTATGTTATTTGTGTAATATACCATGTTGCATAAATTTAAAATAGTATCATATCATTTATTATATGTAATTTTTACGTGAAACAATCAAAACAATATGAATTTAAAAGAAAAAATGATTAAAAAGAAAAGAGAGAAAAAAGAAAAGGAAACAAGAAAAGAAAAATAAAAATGGGTAAAAAGTAAAAAGAAAGATAAAGTAAAAAGAAAGAAAAGAAAAAAAATTCTGGCTTCCAATCGGCTCATCGCTGGAGCCCCGCTGGAACTTGGCTGCTGGAAGGGTGGGGCTTAAGCAAATATTATTATAAGCAAAAATTCTAAGGAGACATGAAAAAAATATATTAATAAGTGACATTCTAATGTATTGGTCGTGCGTTGCACGAAAATTGGCGGTAATTGTATCGAACATTCAGGGCATATAAGTTGATGAAGTAAACATGAGAAAGTGTAAATGAGACGATGATGTTGAATAATTTGACATAGGTTTAAAAAAGATACGACTGAACAATACTTATTTGATTTATTTGTGCAAAAATATAATAAAGGTCATCAATATATGAAAAGATATAGGTCAATATGCTAAAAATTATTATAGAACTTGAATTTTGCTACATGTTTCGAAGTCATATGTTTACGTCTAAGGTGAAAAACAAATTTATGGTATATCAAAATAAAATGAAGTCTAGTTTACTTCACCAAAGCTTCTGCCAAAGTTGAAAACCAGATGTTACATAAATTCCTAAATTCCTAACAATCCAAAATTGCAAAACCTATGCAAATAATTCGACTCATACCCTCGTTTTATCATATCCTTAGACACTTGTATTACTTGATCAGTCTTTTCATTTTTTAGCAGTCTTCTCAATCTCTCCTCTTTACTGACGCTTCCTTTGGCCACAAGTCTATATATTACCCACCTCAATATCCATACCCTGACCTAACTCCCTAGCAGCATCTAGTATTTTCAATGCAATAATGTCTGTTAGTGAAGTGAAGTTTTCCAATTTCAATAAAAAATTTGGAAGCATGGAAATCAAACATTCACATAGATAACTACACCAACAATTTACTTCCAGAACATCTATACATGTGCATATCATACGAAAAAAAATTCTATGTTTCATCAGCATCACTTACAAAAGCATGTCAATGTTCTACGTACTTTGATAAAACAATAGATACATGGATATATCAATCACTCAACATTTAGTTAACAAAAATCATGAAGTCCATGACACTCAAATATGTGACTGGTGAAAGATTCTTTGAAATTTGATACTCTGTTGCAGTTATCGCAGATTAACCATGTTTTTGCAAGACTAATCTAACCAATTCCACATGATGCTTAAAGGTATGGGTTGGTGGAGAAGTCCAGAATGTTGCTAGAAACTTGTTACTTTCATTCCACTCTCCGCCATAACCAAGAATAGCATAACATATCGTTCTTACCTACAATAACATAAATGAAGAATATACATAATGATTCCATACCTTTTTGTATGATAAGAGGGCCTTCTTGATCGACCCACAGATTTCTGGATTTCTAATTTTCTTGGCTGATGACAGAGAATGTGCAAGAAAACATGGGTTGTTAGGATGTGTAATTTGTGAGGTAAAAAAAAAAAAAGCACATGTCCAATTTTCCAGTGTAACCTGTTTATAGAAACGTTATAAACATTATAGTGATTAGTGAGCATGCATGTATTAGGTTAAGATACAGAACAATATTTATTTGTATTCTCTTCAAAAACAATAGAAGCTGACTTGCAACCGAAACCAATCAATGAAGCAAAAGAATGAAATATTTAAGATTTCTTGCTATATGGCTTGAAATTTCCACCAATAATATATCAAAATAGACAACCTTACAAAATGAACTGTGCACTCAAGAAATAATATTAGAACCCAAAAGGAGATAAGGATTCCATAGTAAGATTGCATAATTAATTTTATTTCAAGCAATGAGTAGTATAATTCTAAGTGGAGCAGAAAATCATGAAATTAGTGTGTCACCCTCCGCAGAAGCTGTTAATTTCAAATATCCAATGAATGAGAGATAATACGAGAAAGATGGTAGTCGACATTTTGGTTATTGAAATGAAGCCAAACCGAAATTGACCAATTTCTATTTATTTAAAATAAAAATACCAATATATGCCACATTGTAGAAGATAGAATGGGAAAAGAAATAATAAATGAAGATAAACAAATTAGATCATTCTGTTATTCACAAAGATCCATAATTACCACTTCATTTAGAAGATTGAAGAGTGATGGAAAATGCATTTAGGTTTGGGAAGAAATCTCTCCAATCCACATCAATAGCATCTTCATTGGGGGCGATACCATCTCAAATGTTTTATGACTTGACAAAATAGTACCCTTGATGCGAAGATATTCGACCTCCTTTCCAATAACCTATGTAACAAATATATGTTATTTATTTCTCAATTTTATATAATGAGTTGCAAAAAGCTGCAATGTGAATTAAGGAAGACACTCACTTGTTTAACACTCACTTGTAATCCAAATAGTTTGGATTGAAATATTTTCCAAAAGTTCAGAAGGATGTGCTTCCATGAGAGCATGAAACTGCTTACTAATGTCCTCTATCATGTTATCTCCACAAATACGATGCCTTTTTGAAATAATTAATGTCATCAATACAAGATATATGTAGGGTAATTTGCGCAAATAGACCCTATCGTTTACTAGCAGTGCAGAAATGGACCCTATAGTTTCTAACTTGGCGATTTCAACCTTAACGTATACTATTCCTTGCAAAAATGACCTTGTTGTCTAAATTTATCAATTTCTGTTGTTAAAATGACATTTTTACCCTTTATTTTCTTTTTTCTAAAATATAATTCTTTTTAAAAATATTTTACCCTTAATTTGAAGTAAAATATAAAGACAAAAATATACAGATTTTTCATATTATATGGGCCCAAAAATTGGAGGGAAAGAAATCCAAACCGTAAACTGAACTAAAAAAACTAAGCTATTTTTCATTTCCAGAAGTATTATTCGACTTATAATTAGATTGGGTCATGTCAACTTTAACTGTCGTTCATTTTTCTTTGAAAATTTTGAATTTTAAAGTTTAGACGCTTAATAAACAACTAATAATAAACTTAATTAAGTTGTTAAAAATTGTTTGATAGCAGCTAAAATTTATAGCTGTTATAAAAATGTGAAGTTTCAAGCATAGTAAGTTACAAGTGCGATTAATTTCTTGTATGCCATTAGAAGAGTGAAGTTGACAAAGTGACTATTAGTATATGTAAATATATGTAATGTAATGTGACAAAGATTAATTAAATGTGAATTAATTCTCTACATAAATTATACTTGGAATTTAATTCCCGTAACCAACGAAATTAATACCGAATGTAAGAGGAAATCATCACACCAAGTTGGAAAGAAAAAAACACACAAAAGATTTCCAGGTAGAAGTAACGGATGGCCAGATGGGAAAGAGAAAAAAAATAAATAAATAAAAGATGCAAAAGTATTCAAGGATATGGATGAAAGGTTAACAGCGTTAATGGTATCACCTTTCAACTAATTCAAGATGTGGTTAAGTGGGCCCAATTAATTACACATGTCATAAAATAAGTGGACGGAGTATATTGAGTGTACTCTGAAAGTACTAGAAAATTTTCCCTGATCAAGGTACTTCCCAACAGGCTGGGAACGGGAATGGCAATATCGTCCAGACTTTGTATTATTGTCATTTCTACTCATAATTTTTTCCCTAACAAAAGCATAAACCTTGTCTAATTAAACACGATCGATTAAACATTTGAGTTGTCCAATAATCTCTTGCCACATGTATGTGATGGGATAATCCTACCAGATGTATGGCTGGAGATGAGGACTAGAGGATCCGATCGATGGTGAAAACTTAACCTTGTAATTTATTCCCTTTTGAATACTTTGGATCAAGAGAAATATAATTCAATTGTCGGTCCAAATAATCTTGTTTGCCAATCTTGTATATGGAGATTGACTGCCAATAGAATAAAAAACGGTCATGTAGCATGTGACATATGAAGTGGCTGTTTTCTCCATATATGGAGCCTGATTTGGCTCAATAGAAATCAGTGAATCAACGCAGTGTTTCTACAAACGTAGTTAATGATGCGCATACGTTACATTCTAGATTTCTTGTCAATGTTTTTAATCTGTTGGTGTATTCTCTAAGTCATATCACATTCACATGAACATTAACATGAAAGTTACATCAATAAGGAGCCAATGACTTGTCGGAAAACGAATACTCAAGTTACAGTTAGTCGTGAAATTCCGCTTCATGCGAGAATTAAGAAACCAAGTACCCCAACAATGGCAGCAATGCAGTGACCGGCTGCCTTATTTGAAAGTAATGAACTAGTTGAAGATTTTGCATCGGGGGATTTAGCAGCGGACGGACTGGTCGGGTTTGATTTAGAATCCGTCGTAGAATTCTTGGTGACCGGAGGCAGCGGTGGATCGACAATGTCGTCTAATGAAAGGAGGGGTCCATTGTAACCTGGTGTTGGTGCTGGTACTGGTGGTGATCCTGGTCCAGATAATTCATGCAGCCCAATTAACATATCTCCTGGCAGAATTCCTGTTATTTTAAATTCAGATTCTGGACTATGGCACGGGGACCCTACATAAACAACGCACAAGGATAATTATTGTCTGTTAAATGATAAATCTCATCTCATATCGGAAAACTACAATACAAATAACCAATATATAAGTCTTGATAGGGATATCAGAGCACGTTAAGCTCTAAAGTGCAATCAATCCTCTTACAACTTAGATATAGCTCATATATTTCAATACTTGTATATGAATTTCACACCAGAGAAGTATAAAAGAAATAATCAACATATAAGTCCCGACTATTTCTTGGACTACACTATAATGTAAAAAATATAAAGGATGACAGAGTGCACAAACGGCAGGTTTTGTCTTCCTATCCATCACATCACTTTTAAATCAATAGATATATCAGATATGCCACATTATCATGTGTTATTCCATTATGTTTTGCAGAGAAATGTTATGAAACCAAGATGATACTAATTCATAAGAAAATTGGCCACTAATGTCATAGCATTTCCAATGTTTTGCATAAGGTATGAGATTACTTACTCACAAACAGGTTAGCACTCATGGGAAAATCTGTTATGAAGCCATCTGCTTTAGCGTCGACAAGAGTGGCAAGCTCAACATAAGGATCGGCATAGTAATCAAGGAGAAGGTTTTCGAATTCATTCATGATCCCTGAAACGTATACTGATAAATTAACGGCGTGCATGGCGGGGATAATGTTGGTGAAATTGAGGGTGAAGAAGGTATCGGTGGCTGTAATGATAGAACGGCGTTTGACAGTAATAGCATCGGCATATTTCTTAACCTCCTTAGCAAGTTGATCTGGTGTACCACTTACAATCTTCTTGATATCCAAAACTCTTTGATAATTTGGAATGTCCTTGAATTTTAACAGAACTTTACTGTCATCAGACTGAATCAAAACTTTCTGAGTCGATTGCTTATCGAATGAGGCTTTACTTAGAGCAGTTGAAACAGCTCCAACAAGATCCAGACCCCTTTTCAATGCTAAGAAGGCAGCATTCTCTATGTTAATTAGAATTCCGGATACTTTGTTGGCCTTGGCAAGCTCCAAGAAATCGGCCAGCGTCACAAACTTGCCCTTATTCTTGTTAAGAGGATTTCTGATGAGGTCTCGAAATGAATTCTTAATTTGAGCTGCAATAACCGCAGAAAAGAAATCAACGGAACTGAAAACTGAAACACGAAAAGAAGATTGGAGGAGGAGGAGGAGGAGGGTTGTTTACGCTTTAAAGATTGAATATCGGTCCATGGGAAATCGAAAGAGAAAATTCCATTGTCTGGCTGAATTTCTGGTATCGTTGTAGCGCGATCAATGTAAAGAGAGGCTGCTGTGGTGGAATCCGAAAGATCAGGTGAAGTTAAGCAGAAGGCAACTCCATCTTGTGACATTTGAACAGAGCAATCAATTATATCAGCTCCATCTTCAATGGCTTTCAAATAGGCCAGATCAGTAGCTCCTGGGTAATCTCCGCTCGCTCCATCATGTGATATAATCAAAGTTTTCAGCATCCTCGGCGCCTTTTTGTCCTGATAAAGGCATCCAATTGCACACGAAGCAGTTACCGGAAAATCAGTCACCACCCCATCGACCGAAAACAGAGGACCCCCAACAAACTGAAGATATTCTCTTGAGGGATCATAGCTGTAATTGTAACTCAAATAATCATCATTCATGAAGCCACCGGCGAATACTTCAAGCCCCTGTTTGTGAGCATCGATTACTAGATTCGAGGGTGCCGCCGCTAAGTATCCTTTGCTTTTAGGCCATATGTAGTCTTTTGGGAGAAGAATTCCGAAAGCGAATGACTTTATCATTGGCAGCTTCTTCAATAGCGAACCGTATGTTTCTTTACTCGTTGATTCCATAACATCTGTTCCTAGGATCTTGAATATCAGTTTCGTCTTCGAGCCCTCCAACTTGGCTCCTATACTTTTCAAGAATCCAATCTCAGGGGATGAAATGAACTCTGGTCGTAATTCCGGCATATTTCTTAGGATATAATCCTCTGGACTTATTCTGTGTTGCTTGTAGAAACTGTCATGCTGCAAAATAGACAGACTTGTATAGTCATCAATAGAGCAAATGTACGGATTTGTCTAGTCTGACGCGGTTATGCTGCCAGAATTTAACCACTTAGTGGCCTGCATGTCTAGCGGCATAATGGCGTCAGACTTCTGGCATTGGTTTCGTCAGACCTGAACATTTAGCCAAACTGGAGCTTGCAAAGGTATCATCTCTTGAGGCATAACAATCTGTTGTCCGTCCCACCATGGCGGTCGGGTGAATAAATTTTGGTTCACTAGAGACGAACAAATGCAACATTTGTAAGCTCAAAAAGGATTGATTGATAAAATAAAATAAACTGTCACATTGCGTCCAGTACTGCACACCAAACACAACAGTACAGGGTAGTTACCCGTCACTTTGCGGAAAAAAAAGTCGGCATAATAATCCAACCCAAACCATCCACGAATCTCATGCCCATTGACGTTGTAGGTCCTCTGTCCCTTTGGATCAATTTCATCAATGTTGGTATTATTTTGAAGCGTGATTTCCTCCTGGCAAAAAGCTTCGCCCTCCCTCGTAAATTGGAGGTCGCAGAGCATTATCGTTCCGGGCATGCTATATGACGAAGCGAAGTTATAAGCTATCGAGCTAGACGGCGGAAAAAGTCCGGAAAACCCACCATTCGCTACTATCTGAGGTTCACCACCTGAAAATTTGATGTATCCCGGTCGTTGCCAATCCATTCTCAGTTTAACTAGCTTGGAAATACATATGCAATAAACCCAAAAAAAAAATATATATATATAAATAAAAATAAAAATAAATAAATGTAAATTATAATACAACGCCATACCACTTAGAGTCATCCATCTCTTTTTAGGCAAAGGTGGTGGTGGCTTCCCCATGCCACCTTTAGCTTCATTTGTGTGAATCAAGAATACAAAGAAAAGAAGATAGAATATCATGATCTTTTCCTTTGACCTGCGAAATAAAATGAAGATCGACAGTCAATAAATTCATTAGTTTTTCGGGGTTTTTCATGGTCGAAAAGCAATTCATAAGTATAGATCTTGGTAGAATTAAGAGAAGAAGGGAAATTAAGAACCCTAATGAATGAATTATTACTTGAACATGCAGAGGTCTAAAATGGAAGGTGGAAGAAGAAAGTAATTAATTCCCTGTTGAGTTTCATTGGGAAAAAAAAAAGGAAAAAAAAACGAAACTCAAAAGGGAATATTGTGTTATGTCATGGGGAAGGAAACCTGAGAGGAAGGCGTTGAAAGGAAGTGTAAATGCTTATTAATAGCTTCCACATAATGCCCGAATTAATAGCTTGTCCATTTATTCAATTTATGAAATTTGTGATTCAATTTGGATTATTTTTGGAAATTTATTCCTCCTAAAATAGTAAAACCGGGAGCATCTTTCAAGGAGAAAACAACTTACTCCATTTTACAAAAAATTTCTAAAGAACCGATTATTAGTCATCTTAATGTACCAATATAGTTATAAAATGCAAGAAACCATAAGTGGTTTTACTAGTGGTTTTAGAAACCACTTGTGATTTCTTGTATTTTATAACTGTATGAGTATATTAACAGAATTAATTATTGGTTCTGTAGAAGGACTCTCATCCTACATTCAAATATATGCAAAGGGTAATTGGCGTGTTTGCCGTTTAGTCCCTAAATGTAGTCTCTTTTTGCATATTGGTCCTAGAGGTGAAAGTTTCGGTCATGATGCTCCATAAGCTTATATTCTTTCGTGCAACAAGTTCTTTTATAGTAGCTTTTAGGCGTTAATGATGTAGCATACTATCATCTATTTTATCACCCCGGCTAACTATATGTGATCTGGTTACATGTTGACATCAAATGTTTGGTACTTTATCAAATTGTTTTATGTTTGATAGTCGTAGAATATGTTGAATCAATCATTTCATTCTTCTACTACAACTGTTTGAGCTCCAAATGCACAAATTTGAGTTTTAAACATGCGTAACACAAAAATGACAAGAGTTATTGGAAAACAAGTTAGTTGAGTATCCTTAATTTAATTTTTAAATATTTTAATTGTTCTGAAACTATTTTATTTGGAGAGATTTGTAAGGAAAACGAATTAAGGTGCTTTTGGATGTTTTACATCCAAGACTAGGGACTTGTTGCACAAAAGAATATAAAGTTTTGGGACTTTAGCATCAAAATTCCCACATTTAGAATTAGAACTATTATTATGCAGAAATAAACAACGTTTACAGACTAAATGCTATAATGTTTAGAGCATCTATATTGCTAGTGTTAAACTAAGATGTTAGTAAAGTTATTAGTTAACAACTCAAAAATATAATTACATTGGTGATATTAACGAAGTTGTTAAAAGAATCTTTTTAACAACTTATTAACTTTATTATTACAGTTAACAATATTAATAATAATTTTAACAACCTATGTGGCCAATCATATTTTTTTTTATTTTTTATATTGTTTGTTGTTAAAGTTAACAATAATTTTAACAACTCATGTGGTCAATCATATTTATTTTCTTTATTTTTTATATCGTTTATAGGTTGAATTAAGTTAGTCATGACCCACTTTTAACTTAAAGTTGAATTATAAGAGTTAGTTTAATACCACCAGTGTGTTAGATATTAATAGCTAAATTTAACATTTGTACATGACACTAAACAATTACTAAAATCCTACTTTATTACTTATGTGGATAGTTAAATTTAATAATACTAATGTGGATACTCTTAGAATTATCTTTTTAGAACGGACAAAAATATTATAGTGGACTGTGTTTGTGGGACAGAGAGAGTATGAGTTAACTTTGAAGAATTATGAGTGTGTATTCATTATAGGTCTCAAAAGTAGGAAAAATTTCACATATCGTCCCCAACCTTTGCACTTAAGATCACTTGAGTCCTTAACTTTTTTTTAACGTGCTGAGTCCTCAACCTTTCATAAATGTGAGCAAAAGGTCCCCAGTTCCCGACCTTTGCACTTAGAATCACCTGAGTCACAAACTTTTTTTAGCTCGCTGGGTCCTCAGCTTTTCATAAATGCGCGCAAAAGGTCCCTATTGACAGAATTCATCCAAAATTTCGTTAATTGGTTGACAAAATTACCTTTATACTCTTATCTTCTAAATTTAAAAAAACAAAAAGAATTTAAAAATCAAAAAAATTTAAAAACAAAAATGGAAAAAAAATTGAAGGGGGAGGGCTTTCACTGCTGTTTCCGACAATGAACTTCACTGCAGGAACGATAGTTCTCCAGCAGCTCACAAAGGGGGGGATCAAAACTGTCATTCCCGGCAATCAAGACTGCAGGAAATGGTAGCAAGTCTTGCTGCCATTTTCGGCAGCTCACAAAGGGGGGGGAGTCTTCCCCCTTTGGTTGCCAAAGGGAAAGACTCCCCCCTTTGTGAGCTGCTGAAATGGCAGCAAAAATTGTCATTCCCGGTAATTAGGAGCTTCCATTCCGACAGTGAAGTTTATTGTCGGAAACGGTAGTGAAAGCCCCTCCCCCTCAATTTTTTTTCTTTTTTCCATTTTTGTTTTTAAATTTTTTTGATTTTTAAATTCTTTTTTTTTTAAATTTAGAGGATAAGGGTATAAAGGTAATCTTGTCAACCAATTAACGGAATTTTGGATGAAGTCTGTCAATAGGGACCTTTTGCACGTATTTATAAAAGGTTAAGGACCCAGCATGCTAAAAAAAGTTAGGGGTGACTCTAAGTGTAAAAGTTGGGGATGAGATGTGAAATTTGCCCCAAAAGTTATTAGGTAAAGCTACCCAAATTTTCAC
>CAVNYN010247307.1:13553-27893 GCA_963692815.1 Nyctanthes arbor-tristis
CGAGACCCGAGTCAACCCGAGTCAACCCGAGTTGACTCGGGTTGAGTCGGGTTATGGAACCGAGTCGAGTCGGCTCGGTTCCAAACTCGCCAACCCGACTCAGTGTCGGGTCGGGTTCGGGTTGAGGCCAAACCCGACCCGACCCGTCCGACGCCCACCCCTAGCTGAAATGGCAGCAAAAATTGTCATTCCCGGTAATTAGGAGCTTCCATTCCGACAGTGAAGTTTATTGTCGGAAACGGTAGTGAAAGCCCCTCCCCCTCAATTTTTTTTCTTTTTTCCATTTTTGTTTTTAAATTTTTTTGATTTTTAAATTCTTTTTTTTTTTAAATTTAGAGGATAAGGGTATAAAGGTAATCTTGTCAACCAATTAACGGAATTTTGGATGAAGTCTGTCAATAGGGACCTTTTGCACGTATTTATAAAAGGTTAAGGACCCAGCTTGCTAAAAAAAGTTAGGGGTGACTCTAAGTGTAAAAGTTGGGGATGAGATGTGAAATTTGCCCCAAAAGTTATTAGGTAAAGCTACCCAAATTTTCACACTCCATTCAGGTGAGTCCAAATTATATTTACAAATTTTCAATTTAGTCTATCACGATTGATTTAATTCATTTTCTTTTTCTTTTCAAATTAAAAATAAATAACTAATATCCATACCTTAAATTAAGTTATAATTATCTTTATATATGTTCCAATTTGGACCAATTCTTTATATTAAAATGATAATTTTTAATTTTATTTACTATTCTATTTGCTCTATAAATACACATCACATAACTCTTACATTAACAATAATCACTTGAATCACATTTCAATTTTGTCATACTCTGTCTATTTTTTTATCCACATAGAATTATTCATTTTAAAATAGAACACATTGGCCAATCACCAACCAAAAAATTTGTTTCTTGAATGCTTGCGTAATCAATCACCAAATGTAAAATATTGCATTTAACGACACAAGGCATGTATTAGCTGTACAAAGCATGTTGTTTTGGGGGTCAAGAGTCTCCACGAAGTACTTTGCGACTAAAGAAAAATACAACATTCAACTTGTATAGAACAAAAGTTGTCATTTCTCTAACCCATGGATTAATAATACAGTTAATTTCATCAACAAATAATACATAAATTTGAATAGAATCACTAAGAAACATCAAAGAGAACAAAATTCGTCGAAAAGAGTACAAGCAGCTGCACTCTACGACAAGCAGAATCACAAACTATACAACAACACACGAACAGCCTCGAGCCAGGCACCAAAAGATCCACGTGTTCTATTATTCACAGTGAATAATTGCATGAACCACATGGCTTTGAGTGCACCCCATATGTACTCGGTACTTAAACTGGCAAAATAATATAGCATTGTCACTACAGAAGCTACAGTAAGTCGAGTAGAGGAGGTTGCTCAGGCTGGGATTTCCCATGACTAGGCCGTGATGCTGAGGCGGTCCTGAGTTGCCCTTGATTACCCCTTCCGCGTCCTCTGCCTCTACCAACAGCAGTTGCTGGAGGCGGAGCTATCCTTGGTGCGGTTTGCTCGCTTTTGTTAGAAGCAAAGATGGATCCAAGATCGGCTGCTTTCTGGGTGGAAGTATTTTGACTTTGCTTAAAATATCCAATTGAATTCTGTGCACTGTGCCTACCAACGCCAAGACTACTAACAGAAGAAGAGACACTATTACCATGATTCTGTCTCATTGGCTCAAAGGAATTTTGGCTGCCAAAGTCCCATGAAATAGGTTGGGAACTCGTCCCACCAGTTGAGGTTGCATTATTGCTGGGAGTATATTTGTTGGCAAATGGTGCTGCCAAGCCATTTGTTGAAGATCCAGAAAGAGTCATGTTGCCACTAGGCCGAGGTGGCCAGTTGGCGAAAGGATCTATATCATCAAAACTTGCAGCTGACAAATCTTTGTTCTCATTGAGCTTCCCAGAGTCACCTAATTGAGTTGAAACACCTGAGGAAGATCGAGGTGGCCACTCAATATCAACTGCAGGACATGAAGATGGCAGTTGCTGAGAGGCAGCAGATGATGTCAAAGAGGACTGAGAATATCCAGCCGGGGCTTGATCCGGCTGACTTGGAATGGCTGGTTGAGCATTTGATGACATAGTGGTAGACTGTGGGGCAGTTGAGGCTCCCCTGGCAGGTATCCAGTCTTCGTCCCATGATGGGCTGCGTTTTGTATTAGATGACATAGCAACAGATTTATTAACTAGTCCAGGTAAAGGTCCATCAGCTGCTGGTGACGGTCTGGCCTCTGGAACTCCAGAGTCCGTCAAAGTTACTCCTCGCTTTTCTTCTATCTTTCTGCATAAATGCTTATACAAGCTGAGCCTCAAATAACAAAGTAGAATTAGGATCACAATATACAAGTAGAGATAGACATCTACTATTACCTCAGTACATCTTTGACAAAAAACATGTATTTAGCAAACTGTTGAACGTTTAATTGCTGTGCAACTAGTAGTGGTGTCAGAAGTGGAAGAACATGCTCTGCTACAAATTCAATACCATACTGCCAATTAAGGTAAAATCACAGAAAAATCAGTATATGCTTAAGTGGTGCAGTGTCAATTAAAAGAAATCTTCATATGCTCAACTGAGCTCTGTTAAAACATTTACTACCTGCTTCAAAATTGAGTTTGCAACTCCCAGGGTACACATAAGAGTTGGAGCTGAACGATCAACAGAAGTACATCTTTGAATTGTTTGCAGGATATCTAAAACACCTTGCTTATCAAGAATGTGAACCATATCACCTAAACATAATAGAGCATTCACTCTTACCTGCCAATGAAAGCAAAGTCTCAAATTTAGACTTGACCAACTCAATCTAGCATGTACCGAGTTCAATGAGTACTTGAGAATTAAAAAATGAAAAACGCTGTTGACCTAATATGGATGGTCTATAAAAAAGGAACTTAAATTCAATAGTAATAATTTGGTAAAAATTGCTCTTCTCAACTTAAGGAATCTCTAACACACCAGTATTGCTTTACCATAACACTCTCATTAGATTGGGAGAGTTTAATTTCTTCAGTTATCCAGCTACCAGAAATAACTTAACAATTACTTTAGCAAAACGAAAATATACAGTTAGTTTATTAAAAATTATACAATTTCTCTCAAAAGACATTATCAATTTCACCATCTGTGAGGTGAGCAGTCAAAACAAAGTCAATTCATTAGAAGGAAGGGATGCAGTAATAACATACCGCAGCAACTGTAGTTTTAAGGGCCAAGCCATGAACTCGCGGTATAATTGCTTGTTTCACCAACTGCAGGAAAAATAAACACAAAAAAAAAAAAAAATTGCAATTTATTAATAGAGCAGTATTATCAAACAAGAGAATCAATAAAGAAAACACCAATCTGGGACATTTAACAGAAAAGACTGCTGAAAGTTCAGACCACCTAGAACCTAAAGGCCAATGCAATCAAATACTTTTGACATATAATACAGGTAAATTAAGATATAGCATTTAGCATCTAAGTCATAATGTCATGATTGAGCAGTGAAATGAATAGCACAATATTGTTGAATGAGAAGAATATCTGAAGAAATGTGTTAAACGTCTCAAAGAAAGAACTGCAGTTTATTGATGATGCAGAGTAGTGAATTCCAGTCCAAGGCTAGAATGTTAGTGGGTTGCCATTGATTAGACATTATATATCTTCTACAACACTGGTTATCTGTCCCGGACGTCACAACCACAGGTTGCCATTGAGTATTAAATTAATACTCAGCTGAAGGTAAAGAACATAAAATGACCTGTCTATTAAGTACATATCATTAAGGACCATAGACAAGAGGAAACTAAAGATTACCTGAATATCAAGTTGCTTCGCAAGTGAAACTGTCTTTTTCAGAACTTCCTCTTGCATGCGTGCATCGGTTTCATCATATGCCCTTACGAGCATGGGCAGGACATGGGAAACCAGGTGTGCGTGACTAGCCTGCCGTGAGGGGTAAAAAAACCCAGATGAAGCTACACTGCTTTTTTTTTTTTTTTGGTATTTTATTTGAAACTGATGGAGCTACAATGCTAATACTAGCTGCAGTGACAACTTATTTTGGTTTAATTAAGGAGTGGTAGTAAGGTTCTTGGTGTAATTGCTTCAGTGTAGGAACTAAAAACACTACATCAATAGTTTGAGCGCAAAATGCAGATAGAGGTCAGAAAATGTTTTTATTTGAAACTGAAGCCATTTACCTACTTCAACCTCCACTCTAGATTCTTCTGTAGATGCAGCAACGGACCCCCCACCCCAACCAAAAAAAAAAAAACCATGCACACAAAAAAAAGAACAGAGAGAGAGAGAGAGAGAGATAGATAGAGAGAGAGAGAGACGGTGAGAGTAAAAAAAAACATGTACAAGAAGTAATAGTTCAAAACTTCAGTTTTATTGGAATCTACAGAACTTCTGTTACTAGTCCACTAGATGTATTTCCCAAGTATGCAGTATCAAGTGTATAGTGTAATGGTAAACATAACTGGCAAGCTAGCACAGCTACTACCGTTACCTTGTTGATAATAAGCTCGGCATGCTTCACGAGTAGCAATAATGTCTCACCTGCAGCTGTATCCAGGACTGGAACAAGAGATGGTAAGGTTGATAGCTCGAAATCATTTTTATCCTGCAATAGTTTTACAGAAACAGCACCATAATCTCCTGAAACATGTTAATCTTAGAGAAATAAAAAACAGATGGCAGCGATTAAATTAGCATAGAGATGCTGCTGCATCATTATCTTATCATCTTCACCATGATATATTATTTTATGGATGTAAAATACATTTTTCTGCCTAAATCCTATTTTCAGAACCATAAGTCCATAAGCATTTTTGCACGACCCATTACAACCAAGCTCAGTGAAGTTACAGAACTGACGGAGTTATATATAACTCAACTTTTCACAGAAATACTAGCATATGCACAGAGATATCCACATAATGATATAAATCCATAAAACAAATATAAACTCCATGAAAAACAAATCCATGTGTTTTATGACGCTCTTCCGATCTTGCAATTTGTTCCAAAATATTGAATGAAAGATCATTTTTTGCACACAAGGTTTTTGTTTTCAAGATTAAAACCTCGTCAATGAACATATAGAAAATATACAGTGCTAAAGAAAGTTGAAAAGAAAACATTTACAAGCGATTCAGGTGTATGATCAAAATGCTGTCTTGATTTTTCAACTTTAAAAGTTACATTGTAAAAGCCGAAACTTTGAGTGTCTTGCATTTCCTAATCAAATGATCCTAGCATTAGACATCGCATACTTAGCTCATCTGCCCAACCAACTCCACTTTAGCATTCATGTTTAAATGTGAAATTTACAGTATCAAGTCACACTGCATGCAGAAATGCAACTGCACTTGGCAGCAACTTGAATCGGCTCCCAATTCTCAAAATAGTAGTAAAACGATCATTTCAATTGTTTTTAGCATGCTAAGAGACTTTCCAAGTAAAAATATTAGCCAATCGTATTACCTGAGACTCTGCTATGGTCATAACCATAGGCAGAATTATTGGTTGCATTACCAAATTCCGGAGCTCCGCACACAGAGGGGGGAGAACCTGCATTAAAAAAAAATGTTTAATTTGCCAAACCTTCACTAAAGATGATGACTAGAATAATTAATACACATCAAAGGTACGCTATTGCATCATCAAGATCATTAAAACCAGAAATTGTAGAAATAGATAACGGTATAATCTTGAGATGTCATTTTTTCTGGGGCAGTGGGGAGGCAGCCTCCAGAATAAAAGCTGAGATAAGGATGACAATATTTTACAACTATATCTCTAACTTGATTATATATATAAATTTTCCAAAATGTTTTGCAAGCGCCAAGTAAAGAAGCATCAAAATCATCATAGCACAGCATAGGCCACAGAAGTCTTGACCATCGTTCCAGATGTTTTGCAAGGAAAGGAAAATAATCATAAGAAAAAATAGAAGTTCGGAGACTTGTACTTCATCTTACCACTATCTAAAATGCACATAAACAATATGACAAATAAGTAGTAGAATCCATACACATGGACATGACCAGAAAGACTGTTGAGCAGAATCAAATTAATAGGAATCCAAAACCTCGAACCTTATAACGCAATACACGGGAGTCAAAATCCTTCCACATGTCTGATAATGCTTTTAGAAACTCTGACTTCTGCATGTTATCTCTTTCCTGCAGGCAATAAAGGTCTTCTCACATCCCATTTTTACCAAACACTGCATCACATAACTTTTCCAAAGAAGCATGTCAGAACTAAAAGCTAACACATATTTGCGTACAAGCATGTGGTCCAGGAAGCGGAGAGCACGAAGCCTAGTGTCCTCCCGGAAAAAAGGGGAACCTGCAAGCAGAGAAAACCTATTCAATAACAATCATTTAAAAGGGGGCATTGTCTGAGTGACAGCAAAAGAAAACTCTTGATACTAAAGCTAATAGACAATGCAATACAAATAAAATCCAAACATCGTAATATGATATTGGCTTCAATGTGCTATTCTTTACTTTTAGATACTAAAGAGCCACCGGCCATGCACAAAACAAGTGTTTAGCTTTAGCAGAGCATTTAGGGTCTGTAAAGATCGTTAAATATTTACCAGTAGGGTGCTACTTCTTAATGTGTGCGCTTGTGTTTTCACCATTACCTCACCTTTTACTTATTCTTAAGTTTATTATTGCTTTTTTAATTTATTGGAACTGTTGGTCAAAGCAGTCAGACAAATTTCACTCTTACGAGGCCAAGCATTGCACATGGGTCTAATGTAAGAGCAGCATTCCTCCAAAGCTGCACTAATTAAAAATCTCCCTGTTTCCTCATTACGGGAACATATCAAATTATTTTTACCGACAGTAACATATCAAATTATTTTTACCGACAATAACGCACATTGAAAAGCAACAAAGGACCACGTAACACTACACCCAGATGGAGAAAAAAAGGGAAGGGGAAAGAGGTAGAAAGCTAACATGCACTGTGCATATTGTTCTACATGGCTTTCTCCCAATCTTATCAGCGCATCCTATAGAAAAGGTTGTAGCAGTTAGAAGGCCAACCTGTAAAATCCATCGCTGATGGTCTCATTGCCTCATTTGTAGAAAGCATTCTCTGTAAGTCAGTAACTAGCTCCCTTGGAATTGAGGAGAAAGCCTCACTGGACAAGTAATTCAAACTATTCATGTACTGCAGGAAAATTGCACAAGAACCACTACTGTCAAAACAAATTACAATCTTAATAAAACAATTTTAGGAAATAGGAAGGATGGAAGATCAAATGGTTTAACACTAACTGCACCTCTTCTAGGACTACAATACCAAGACAACTTCAAACTAGAGTAAATGATTCAGTGAATCAAGATTGGAACTGATGCTACAGAATTGCATTGCTAGTTAGAATACTCAAACATCAACTTATACACAAATTTATATGGAACATCCTAGGTTACTTCTGGTGCATCAGAATATACAAGTAAAGAATTTAGTATGGTAGGAATTAGGTGGTTGTATTAAAGGAATTATGGAAGATAATATTCATTATTTTTTCCCTAATATTATATTAAGCATGAAATGGAATAAAACCGGATAACATAGATAGTATAGGTGATATCATTTTGAATTAAACCTTGAAGTACATCGTCCTTCTTACTCCACACCCCACCAAAAAAAAAAAAAGGGAAGATTTCCATCTACCTTGTACCATCTATATATTTTTTTACCAATTTTTCTGGTGCACTCTTGTACACCAAGCATGCCATAAAAGAAATTTATTTATCATCCAAACTAGAATTATATGTATATAACACACAAACACACACCATTGCAAATATATCTATAGATATCAACAGCATAACTTTCATAAATTCCATGTAAATATAAGATATTACTGAACTGGAAAGCCAAAACAAACTTAGAAGCACAGGTCCATTTACAAGTGTCCTGCATTCTAGTGATTTTATATATAGCATTCAAATTGTATCTGATGGTATAAGAATACGCATCATGATTCAAACATGATTTAATATTTCACCGAATGAACACATTCTGCAGCTTTTCACCAATGTTTCACGGGATTTTAATGTCATATCTCAACAGACACATTGAACCAATTTCTGAATTCTCTATTCTTGAGATTTTTATATCTCTGGATTTCCTTACTAAAATTGCTGGCCTGTAAGTAACAATCAACCTGAATGTGCCTCAACCTAGCACAATAATTTGATATCAAATGTGTTCTATTTAAGAGCACAATAAATTCTTTCTCAAGATCTTCTAACTAGTGACTTTTAACAAGAGAGTACATTTAAAAATTCCATCAAAAATGGCCCCGAACTTTATCTGACACAAGACTCAAATTTGCTAACAATATGAACAAGCAAATATCAGTTATAGGAACAATTAATTTGTTTCCTTTTATATCCTACATAGATAAAATTATAAAAATTGACCTAGTTCCAGAGCCCACAAACCAAATAAAGGAAACTGATTCTTCATAAGTTCTGAGTCTCTCATCATCTATATAATGTAAATATATTTCTACAATTCTACAATAAGAATAATTATAAACTTTGTGATATTAAAGTTAGACATAAGAAACAAAGGCATGGAAAAGAGTAGATCAATCAGTGTTTCAACATACTTACTTGGCAAAAGCTCTTCCGATCTCTAAAATGTTCTGTAAATCACATATATATGCTCATAAAGATATTCAGATGCAAATGCTATACAAAATGTAAAATTCAAATAAGTGTAACATTTCACTGCTTATTCAATATGTACGGCATACATATGTCAAGAAAAGGAAGGTTCTGTAACATGTCAATTTTCAGTTTTACTACAAGCTTATAGCTCAGCAGAAAAGACTAGCAGGTGGTTACAATTTCTTATTCTCAAGATTAAGTTATTTCAATAATACATCTCGAAAAAGTTAATTCAATAATATATCTCAAAAAAAAAATTTAAAACTTTACCATTTTCACATTGTTGTGGCAATCAAACAATGGTCTGTGAGCAATCAAGTGGTAAGCCAGGCACCCAAAACTGAAAATATCAGCAGAACACCCAAATGACGATGTTTTACTCCGAACCAATTCAGGTGCGGTGTAATTTAATGACGGCTGAAGAGGTAGAATAGAATCTTCGACATCATACTCCTATAAATCCAAATCAGAATAGTATGTCAGCTTCACATATCATCTGTGGATCACATAAAAAAACTATAACTTTGTTTTTAACTAGGGGTGTATGATTTTTATTTTTTAATAATTGATATTGTGAAAAGTGATTTTTCCAGAAGAAAGTGTGGTTGGAAATAATGATAAGTTACAATCTATGTACAAGATTATTTTAATGGGCGAATGTGTGGGCCGGAATGAGATTGAATGAGAATTGATTTTCACAGAATCGATTCCATACTGGCCCTTAATAAAATCAATTAAAATAATAAATTTTAGCATAATTAAAAACACTCAGATGAAAGAAAAAGGCCCAAGTTATTGCTAACAAGGCAGTGGAATATTGTGCATTCCGTGATTCTACATCAACTGCTCTCTATCTGATCTGATCTAAGAAAAAGCTAAAAGGAAAAGAATAAAGAAACAAATGTTGCATTCAACCCCATCATTCCTTGATGATTTCAACATCCATGTTCAGGAATACTTCGAATTACTAATTCAGAAATCGCAAACTGACAATCAGATGTCTAAAGAAGATACAAATGAAAAGACAGATTTTAATCGACAATCCATACAAAATGCATGGTGAGAGAATTATGATAGAAATGATATATATGCTCCCAAGGCCAAGAGGTTCATTACTCACAGCATAATGAAAAGACTGCACATTCGCTGAATCACTGGATGCCTGGTCAGTGGATATCGCAAAACCAAAACCACCAAGCTTCCACGCTCCATTTGCAGTAATCAGGATAGACTGAAACAGCACAATAGCCGATACTTTTATCATACGATATTCATATGCTAGAATATAAAAATTAAAAACAATGCTCTATAGGTAAGCTAGCCTAGAAGTAATGTAACGTTTTGATTTCTATTTATATCCATTCGGTACTGAGCAACCACAAAGGTTTCTGTTAAAACAAACACTGCCCTTTGAAACAAATTTCTGTTACAACAACCTCGTAAAATCACTGATGTCCACATGGCACTGAATGACAAGTTTCATTAAATGAACGACATATCAACAATTTAATTCAACCCATCATTTAATTCCACATCGGTGTGGGTTGTAATCACCCATGATGCTACATAGCATTATTCTCTTTTTAAAGGTCATGCGATGCTGAAATTCCATAAGCTTTATGAAAGATAATTAGCAAGATAAAATTAATAAGATATGTTATTCACAATGGCTTCATTGCATATTGGAGATCCAAAGTTGTCACACCCTTTATGATCAGAAAGCCATCCGGTCAAAGAATAAAGTATCTTGCCAGATGTATGTATGTACAATACACCTAATGAATGAGAGCCACAAAAGAATACTTCATGCCCAACAAAGACAAAGTGAAAAATTTTAACTCAGGGCTCCTCTGGTTTCAATTTTTTGGTAAAGAATCAATTTTTTGACCCTTTTTGAGGGACCCATTTTACGTATAGTCCTCGGAAATTGCTGGCAATTTCAAAAAATTCTAACCAAGACCAATGTGCATTTCCCAACACAGCCCAGTCCCTTTATGAAAGACAAAAGATACAAGGGTAGAAATTGCACATCCAATAGGCATGATATGCGGACCCTCATATCACAAAAATGCCTATGGCCCATTTCATTTGTTGTTGTGCCCAACAGTCACTTTACTGATTTTCTTGACACAACACACACTCTCAGCGCAAAACTGTGGTGCAATAACCAGTGAAACAACTATCGACTATCTTTCTAACATATGATAGCACCCAAAACGCCACCAACAGGAACAAGTTCAATTCCCCACACACAAAGATGGCACATCATGAAGGTAAAAAAAGCTCCTCTTTCCCTTATTATTGAGGGGATTATAGCCCATTTGGTATGGCTTTTGAAAAGCAAAAAAAGCTGCCTTTGGACCTGCTTGGACAATATTTTGCAAGTGCCGAGCTTCCAGAGGAAGTCAACCAAGACAGTTTCCTAAGAAAGCTTTTCTAGCACAAGCCACCCCAACTGGACCGTCCTTTGATTTTCTTTCTTCTATACTATGCCAAAGTTCAGGATTTTAAAGTCATATAGGTGCCTCTTCACAGTGATAACTTAGTACAGGGCAATAAACGCCTTTACTTCCACACACATAAGAGTAAGTGCCTTTTTTAACATTTCCAGACTTCCACTATTCCTTTCCTTCACAACATCACATAGCTAGTCTATTAAATTCACTGAATGGAGGATAATACTTTACTTGAACACAAAAAGAAAGGGAAACAAAGATGATATCTTGATGTCAAAGAATCATAACTGGAAAGATAAAGAATAGAGCTAAAATATCTGGTGACCTCGGGTGATAAAGCGCGGTGGATGAGACGAGCATTGTTGTGAAGGAAATCCAAGGTCTCTGCAATCTGGAGAAGACCATGCTTGACCTCCAGCAGTCCCATTTCCTGCACAAAGTGAGAGGGGCAGAGAGGGGGCAGAGTAAAATGGATTCTTCAGAGAATATTTGATTAGCAGCTAAAAAGATGTCTTAAGCTTAAAATGATTTTAGCTTTAGGTCCTTCCTCTTAAACATAAGTTAAAGACTATAAGTCAATTTCAAGATCATCAAGATCAGCCCTCCTCATTACATTATTTTCAACGAATTGCACTAAATATAGACATTCCTCTCATCTTCCGGTTGCCAGATATTAAATTTTACCATAATCCATAACAAAAGAGTTGCAGAAATCCAATCAGCAAAGTTTACAGAGAAGATGGACTCAGTTCCAAGTGTGCGCCAAAATACTACATACAAATTCATACTAAGCTGATTTCAACGGCCAAAAATCAAAAATTTCAAATACCGTTCTAGACCTAAAAATTATAGCAAAACACTTGTCATTTCCGGGAGCTATAAACACATATAAAGTAACTTAAATTCAAGCTTAAGTTCAGAAGGCCACTTCCCAGAATACTTAATTCATCCAAAATATAAAATGAAAATATATCATCAAATATCTAAATTGAACTCCGTACCATTCCCTTAAGCTCCTTGGGCACTTTGGCGATATTCTCCACATTCCCCAGTGCATTAGCAGCCGATGCAAAGAGTGGTTCCGTGACCATTGCCATAGCATTCTTGCTCTCATCCAATGCCTGGACAACATGCACAACACCGGGATGCCGCAGCCGGACAAGCCGGGCAGCATCCGCCCGAATCACATCAAGAAACGCATCCTCCGCAGCCTTCGTGAGTCCGGCCTTCTGTCGGGCCTCCGACAGCACCCGCTTGTCCAAAACCCACACGCAGACAGTCGGATACCCTGCCGGCACGTGCCCGTCACGTGACTTGGCGGAGTAGAGCTTCCAGGCCAGACCCGGTCCGGCTGAACCGATCTGGTCGGAAAGATCATAGTCCTGTAACGGTCTAGGTAGACCCGTGACTTCCTGAACCGTGGTTTGAACCGTTTTCTCGATCGCTGCAGATGCCTTGGCGAAGGCCTGAGTCAGAGTCTTCATATTGATCGACATGGTTGGGATTTCTTGGTATGGATGAGGTTTCTTAAGGAAGTGGAAAAACTGCGGCTGCGGTGACGCGGTGGTGGTGGTGGTGGTGGGGCGGACGGAGAGATCGGAAATTTGAGACGATTGGGTCAGATCTCTCTTCCCGATCGGAGTGCACAATGAATTTGGATGCCACGCTGGAATATTGTGTCTTTCAGCTGTTTTTTATCCTTATTTTATGCAATTAAACACTAAACAAGTTAATTAATCCTAATTTCAAAAAAAAAAAAAAGTTAATTAATCCTAATATGTTCGAAAAAGTTTATACGGTCCCGTCATGTTCGATCTATGCGATGGATTCTTCGCGATTATTCCCCGAACCTTATTGTCCTATCAGAAACTAGATTATTTGGCTCTTCTGCTTTATATTTTAAATATATATATATATATATATTGTATTGGCTACTCTAATAGTTCTCATATTGACTGTGTTGGTTGGAGTGGTGGTTTGCTTCTTTTGTGGAATGAGAATATCACCGTCGACATTCAATCCTTTTCACCTGGCCACATTGATGATTTCATCTATTCAAATAATGGTTTAAAATGCAGATTCATGGGCTTTTATGGCAACCCGAACCACGACCTCCGTCACTCGTCTTGGGACCTTCTTCGCAAACTTCATTCACTCTGTGATCTCCCTTGGATTTGTGGAGGTGACTTCAATGAAATCCTTGACTGGTCGGAAAAAGAGGGGGGCTCAAGCAGACGGGAGAATCAAATGATGGATTTTCGCAGCGCTCTTATGGATTGCTCACCATCTAACTTGGCATATACTGGACCAGATTCATATGGAACAATAAAAGACAAGGAACTCATTTTATTCAGGAACGTCTGGACAGATTTTTTATGAACAAAGGAGGCAGAGAGCTCTTCTCATTGGCACAAGTCTTCCATCTGAACTATCTTAGATCTGATCACAAACCTATTTTCCTTCAATCTGATTGTACTTTGTGTTGGAAATTAATGTAGATTCCCCGATTACGCCCGCAGGATCGTTGTTTAAGGAATTTAATGTGATAAGGGAAAAATAAAAGAACGAAGACAAATTTACGGACTATCAAAGATTTTCACTATATGATTCAAGTCACTACAACCATATAGAATTTCACTCACCAACCCACAACCCCCAAGTATTAGAAGAAAAATACTCAAACTCTACAGCACCTAAAATTTTTACTCTTTGAACAAACCTCAAAGAGTTACAAGAAAAACTCACAAGATGCTAAGCTCGCCAATTTTTCTCTCAAAGACTCAAGTCACTCTTGTACCTAAAAGAAGAGGAAAACACATCTATTTATAGACTTTGTTTATTTAGAAGACAAGATAATTCCTTCTAGGATTTGGATTCCTTTTCCTCCAAGAACTCTTCTTTTTTCCTTTTCCTTTTCATTTTCAACTTTGGATTATTTTTGACAAGAAATCCAACAATCTCCACCTTGCCAAAATAAGCCAAAATCTTCGTCTTCTCCGGTCTTTTACACAATACTTGAGAAATTACCAGGTAAGCTTTTGACACTTTGACAGTCCCATACTCCACCACATGAGTATAATCACTTAGAATTAACAACAAATTCCAAGCATTTCATCGGCTCAATGTCGAAATAAACTTGCTGAAATTTGTG
>CAVNYN010247309.1:0-21531 GCA_963692815.1 Nyctanthes arbor-tristis
CTTGTTGATCGGAGTAGCATAGGCAACCAAAAAGCCGCCCCCTAATTAGTAATTACCACCCCACCTAGCTATATATATAATAAGTCGACAATTAGAAGCACACCACAATTAGAAAGTATAGCGGTCACGGTTATTATTAGACTTGACACTAATGTATTTAATGAAGAAATTGGTACAACTTTATGAAATAAATGTGCATATTATAAAGAGGGTTTTTTTTTTTTTTTGAAATTTAAATATGTGAAATCATCTGATTGAGTCACGTATCTTTTATGAAAAATAAGCCAAATCAACCCTTATTTGTAAGGCAGTGATTTGAATTATACCATACCACGAGTATCAAATAGTGGGTCGAGTGCTAGCATTTGAGTTTGGGAGAGGACCAAGTGTATAATCTTAGAACGAATAAGAGGGTTTGCAATACCGCGGTGTCATTTTTTTTTTGTGTGGTGGTGGGGGGGGGGGGTTGTTAACTAATCACACAAGCCAACAAAATACATGGGTGGTATGCATCTAAGTATGTCACATGCATATATTGGCAGCGGGTCAACATAGGCAGTAGGACTGACATTGCGTATTCATATGCACGCTATGTATGTGTAAATAGTGTTAGACGTAATATCATCCCCTACAATATACTATAATTGATCTAGCACTAGACATCTAGTGCCATAATGACACCAGACATGATGTGAAATAATATCAGTTACTGATGTGAATATCACATCAGTGGCTAATATCATACCACATCATCTGTCTAATGTCGTAATAATGTTAAATGTATGGTACTAGATCATTTCTATACAATATACAATATTTTCTTGAAATTAATAATCAATTGCTTTCCAAAATCCAGAGTTCAATACAACGCTTCCTAAAAAATAGATAAAGAACAACTTTTTTGAGATCGGAAGAGCGTCGCATGTTAGTATGAGTGAATTCTATAGAGTCAAAATGAACTATTGTATAAAACTCGAGAACTAATAGAATATAAGAGTTTGATTTTTTTTTTTTTGAAAATATTAATTTTATTCAATCCTTAGATCAGAAGAAAGTACATGTAAAATAAATGAAGGCGGATAATGAGATCATTCTAACATATCAAACATAAAACTAGCGGTTTTGGCTAGTGTATGTGCAACTTGGTTGGCTGATCTCCTGACTCAATTAAAAGTTAAGCTCAGAATGTCGGAGGCTAGGAGTTGACAGTCTTCAATGATCATACCCAAGTAAGAGTTATTCATTTCGTAACGGCGGAGAGCGTTGTAGACTACTTGTATATCCATCTCAATAGTTGTAATCCCATGAAGGTGTGATTTTATCCAGGGAAGTGCCTCATGGACACCTAAAGCTTCAGCGAGCATAGGGTCCGAAATGCCAATCATAGGTACAATTTTTGCCGCAACAAATGACCCCAAATCATCCCGAACAACAAGCCCAATGCCAGCCTTCCCTTGATTGTTAAACACAGCCGCATCAAC
The DNA here is from genome assembly GCA_963692815.1 of Nyctanthes arbor-tristis. Classification (NCBI taxonomy): domain Eukaryota; kingdom Viridiplantae; phylum Streptophyta; class Magnoliopsida; order Lamiales; family Oleaceae; genus Nyctanthes; species Nyctanthes arbor-tristis. The sequence continues at coordinate 1,482 of CAVNYN010247309.1, forward strand.
ATTTAACTTCAATGAACCAATCAGTGGAGGTTGCCAACGATTAACTTCTGTGTTGTTTGAATCCAAAATGGAAGTTTGTTTGATATAAGAGTTTGATTTGATTATATAGAAAAACTAAATTTGTATGTGCGTGAAAATCACACATTTGTACCCGTCACATGAACCTTCAAGTGTCGTCTTTAAAATATGCAAAAGTTTATCCAAATTGATGAAAGTTGTCAAGGCCAAGTGTCCAGTCTAAGTAAGAATAATGTGGGCTGCAATAATTATACTGCCCAAAATGGGTGCAATAACCGAGAAGCACACTCCAGAAATGAATCAAGTTTTATTGATGTGAATGTATCAACTTGCTAATGCCAAGACCCTACAACACACAAAAGGACACAAAAAGAACCCACCCTACCCCAAAAACAAAAATATGATATTTAGGGCGTATCATATTTCACTTTATTAGTAAAAGGGTAATTGGTGTAAAAGATCTTCACGTTTATATGTTATTGTACAAATAGTCCTTATCTTTGATTTTTTGACAATATCATCCCCATATTCATATTTGTTTTGCACAATCCATCATTCATATTATTTGTGTCTAATTTCCTCCATCTTCAAAAAGGGCATTTTTGTCCATCTATAGTAAAAAATTTATAAAAAATTCCGACAAGGTTCTAAAATTAATTAACAATATTGAAAAAATAGTTATTTTTAATATTTTCGATAATGCAAATTATTATTTTAATTAGTTTTCAACAATATTTATTGTTTTGGGAATTCATTTGTAATTTTTTTAAAATTTTAAACTGTGTTTGGACAAAAATGTCCTTTTGAAAATGGAAAAATTAAGGTAAAGGGTAATTGACGCAAAACGTCCCTACCTTTAAACTATTTTTGCGCAAATCGTCCCTACCTTCTATTTTTTGGTAATTACATCCTCACTTTTACATTTTTTGGCGGAATTTGTCCCTACCTTCACCCACCGTTACTTCTAGCCGTTTCTCAACCACTATTTGTAACATTATATATATACTTATATTACATAAAGCCTAAATTAATGCATTAATTATTATTTTTTATTTTCAAAAAATTAATGCATTCAAATCTAAATACGCTAATAAAAAGTGAGATAAGATTAAAGAAGATAAGTGTGTTTTATTTTATTATGTTGTTTTGTAGGGTTCAAAACTGAGTACTAAATAGACGTATAGTTAAAAAAGTATAAGAAGCAAAATAGTTAACAACATTACTGCCTAAATAAAATATATTCAAGAAAATTATCAGCGGCAATGTTGTTAATTATTTTGCTTATTATACTTTTTTAACTATACGTCCATTTAATAGTCAGTTTTGAACACTGTAAAATAATATAATAAAATAAAACACATTTCTCTTCTTTAATCTTATCTAACATTTTATTGGCGTATTTATATTTGAATACATTAATTTTTTGAAAATACAAAAAAATAATAATTAATGCATTAATTTAGGCTTTATATAATATAAGTATATATATAATGTTACAAATAGTGGTTGAGAAACGGCTAGAAGTAACGGTGGGTGACGGTAGGGACAAATTCCACCAAAAAATATAAAAGTGAGGATGTAATTACCAAAAAATAGAAGGTAGGGACGATTTGCGCAAAATAGTTGAAAGGTAGGGACGTTTTGCGTCAATTACCCTTTACCTTAATATTTTCCATTCTCAAATGGGCGTTTTTATCCAAACACAGTTTAAAATTTAAAAAAATTACAAATGAATTCCCAAAACAATAAATATTGTTGAAAACTAATTAAAATAATAACTTGCATTATCGAAAATATTAAAAATAACTATTTTTTCAATATTGTTAATTAATTTTAGAACCTTGTCGGATTTTTTATAAATTTTTTACTACAAATGGACAAAAATGCCCCTTTTGAAAATGGAGGAAATTAGACACAAATAATAAGAAGGATGGATTGTGCAAAACAAATATGAAGTGGAGACCTTTTACACCAATTACCCTTTTACTAATAAAGTGAAATGTGGAGACCTTTTACACCAATTACCCTTTTACTAATAAAGTGAAATATGATACTCCCTAAATATCATATTTTTGTTTTTGGGGTAGGGTGGGTTCTTTTTGTGTCCTTTTGTGTGTTGTAGGGTTTTGGCATTAGCAAGTTGATACATTCACATCAAGAAAACATGATTCATATTCTGGAGTGTGCTTCTCGGTTATTGCACCCATTTTGGGCAGTATAATTATTACAACCCACGATTCTTATTAATTTAGGCTTTATATAATATAAGTATATATATAATGTTACATATAGTAATTTAGAAATGGCTAGAATTAACGGTGGGTGACGGCATGGACGAATTCCGCCAAAAAATACAAATGTGAGGATAAAATTGTCAAAAAATGGAAGGTAGGGATGATTTGCACAAAAGAGTTGAAAGGTAAGGATGTTTTGCGCCAATTACCCGTAAAGAAAAATTGATATAAGGATGAATTGTGCAAAAGAAATATGAAGGTGGGGATTAGATTGCCAAAAAATCAAAGATAGGGACCATTTCCACAACATCGTTCAAATGTAAGGACCTTTTGTGCCAATTACCCTTAGTAAAATTAAAAATTAATATGTGAATTCATAAGACTTAATATATTATTACATTAGGGCCTTTAGACCTACATAGATGTAGGTTCTTAATTGGCTAGACGCATAGTATTTTCAGTATTCCTCTTCCTGAGAAGTGCTATTTATACATATAAAGTATAAAATTTTGGTATACACACTCTTGAATTTATCCACATTCCCCAAAAGTTGGGATTTCAACTAAGATTGAGCAAAAGATATTTAAGTAAATATAAAGACGTGTGTATCAAAGTTGTATATTTTGTGTGTATAAATATCATTTCTCTTCTTAGAATACCATAATTTTTTTCTACGCGGGAGATATAATAATAAAAATAAAAACACCAGGAGATTTTTTGGATTGTCTCCTTCCATATTTTTATTCTTATCCCTCAACCACTCCCATTTGCTCCTCCAATGAAATTTGTTCTATATAGTTGGGCAATAGTCTTTAAACATAATTTACTTTATAATCTCTTGATTTTACGTTTATTTCGAAGTTGATGTGATGTGCGGGAATTTTCTTCTCTTTTTGAAAAGAGAAAAATCCTTTTCAAGAAACAAGTAATAAATTGAAATTACTAAAACGAAGATGAAATTTGTGCCCTTCACCAGTCAAAATGTTTACTTTTAGAATAGTATAACCAAGCAAGTAATTTATTTATTTTAGTTAAAAGAAACAAATAAGATATTTATTTTTACTTCTCTTTGTCCCGTTTACTTAGTCCATTTTGATTTTTACACAAAGATTAAAAAAAGTGCTAGAAAAGAAAATTTACAAACAAATTTTCTAGAATACTCTTATTTAATTAAAGATGTCAAATTTAATATTTATCATATTCCAAAAAAGTAATTTTATATTTTCAAGATTAAATGGGGGTGTAATTATAGACAAACATAAAAAATAATGTTAACTGTAGAAACACGATTATGTAAATGGGACAAACTAAAAAGAAAGCATGAACTAAAGTAAATGAGATAGATTGAGTAATTTAATTAAAAAATAATAAAATAAAATATCTCAAAATACTCAATCGCCCCACAAAGATATTCCGTTTCTATGTTTTACATATAGGGGTAAATTTCACAAAAGGTCCTCAACCTTTACAAAAAGTAATAATTTCATTCCGAACATTTTTTTCAAGCATATAGGTCCCCTAACCTTTCAAAAATATGCACAAAAGGTCATCATGGCAAATTTCTATCCATCTTCACATTTATATGCTTACAAAATGACAATTTTATCCTCATTGTGTGAAATAAAAGGAAATTAGTTCAAAAACCTTTTAAAAGAACTAAAAGATTTAAATAAAAGAATGAAAAAATTACTTCCTTTTTCAGATTAGTTACTCCATTTTCAGCTATATCTAGATGTAAAAATTTGAAATGTGAGAGATCGTAGTGGAAATAGAGGGGAAAAAATCCTCCCATTTTTTTAACCAATAATTCAAACCTTTTGTTTTTTTAGCAAGAAAAATTCATACATTTTTAATCGTTTCAATTTTTATGACTTGAATATCAATCACATCTCAATTATCATTGCTTATTTAAGTTTAAACTTCAAAGAGTTTGTTACTTAAAGTGACTATAACATAATGGTTGTGGTGGTGTTAGGTAAGCGAATAGGAAATATAATATATTGATCAATGTGTATGTATAGCTTGTGTTAAGTGAGTAGATGAGAAAATAATATACAGATAAATATATATAAATGTGTGAAAGAGTAAGGGTAGAGAGATTAAAATAAATTTTTAAAATTTGTGTTCTTATTTTTTTATTTAAATGAAGGGTAAAATTATCTTTATAGGAAAAGTTAACATTTATAGGGATATTTTGTACATATTTTTGAAAGGTTGAGGTCCTATATGCTTTGAAAAAAGGTTAGGGATGAAATCATTACTTTTTCCAAAGGTTGGAGACCTTTTTTGAAATTTACCCTTACATATATTAACAAAATATAATTAATGTTATTAGAAATATACAATTTAAGAATATATTTTCTAATATAATCTTTATTTATTTAATATTTCACTATTGATCTTATTTATTATTAATTACTATGTATAATAAATAAGAGTATTTTAGAATACAAAAAAGTTAAGAAATATAATTTGGGATAGAGAAAAAGAAATAGGGGAATATCTTTTGAGGCAAAGTGAGTAAAATTTACTTATGTAGTTGGTGTTTAACAAACCAATCAAGCTACTCAAGGTTCAGCACTATTTCTAATTAAAGAATGTAGCAATAATCAAGGAGAAAAAGGGCCCAATAAAATAGGAGATTAGGGGGTTTGGATCATCCATTGGTCCGTGCGTATACTGTACTGTGCGCACACACTTCTTGATAAACTTGCAAGTGAAGGTCAACTTGATCCTACACCCCTTTCGGCTCTCGATATTCTCTCTTTCTCTGCATAAACAAGAAACATAATCTGGGGTTTTCTTTCAAGTTCTTGGATTTTTAATCTCGGAGAGTTTTTTTGAAGACAAATATGGAGGCACAGTTTATAAGTAGACATCACAGGCATCAGCCTAAAGAGAACCAGTGTTCTTCATCTGTTATCAAGCACATCAAAGCCCCTGTGGATATTGTAACACATATTTCTTTATTCTTCTGATTTTCTTGTAATTTGGCAGTTAAGAACATTTAATTATGGATTTCATGTGGGTTTTGGGGGTGTTTTCTCTAGTTTGGGTTTCTTGAAGTTTTTCATTTTCCCTGATGATGATGACGATAAAATGTGGATAAAGAAAATAAACAATTGATCATTTTGTCTTCATGGTTGGTTATAGGGGCTTTTATCATTTTGTAAAGACCTTTGGTTTCTCGTTGAAAATTGAGGATTTGCTGTTTTCTGGGGATTTGATTTGGACATTCTTGATTATAACGTTGAAAAGCAGTTTGATCGTCATATATCTAGCTGTTTTTTTAAGCAACTTAATTGATTTGTCTCTAGTGCTTCTCCTAAGTTTATATATGATGATGGAACCGAAAGTCTTGAGAAGATCTTTGTTTTTGTTATACTGATAATCTGCTTGGAAGTTAGCGGTTTGATTGCTGTGATTTGAGGAAGCGAGGAGCAATGTCAACTTTTTGTGCTTTCAACTTCAAACACTTCTGTTAAGGAGTAAATTAACATTGGCATTTATACTTGTACCAGGTTACTATCTTAATAATAATCTTACTAGATTAAATGATTCTATTAGGGGAAATTTTGGAATGTTGTTCTCTTCTTTTCCAATGCTCTCACATTTTAGAGTCGTAGATTGAATTTCTAAAATTGTGCATGCTTTCTTATATTGTTTCTGCAGTCAGTATTGCTCTTGCAACTTGGATTTAGGGGCTATATAATCCATAACAATCCAAGTTCTGATTTTTGTTAGCTCTTATAGGTTTGGTCATTGGTAAGGGGATTCGATCAACCGCAGAAGTACAAACCCTTTATTAGCAGGTGCTCCACTCAGGGAGATCTGAAGATTGGTAGTGTTCGAGAGGTCAATGTAAAGTCGGGACTTCCTGCCACAACCAGCACTGAGAGGCTTGAACTGCTTGATGACAAGGAGCACATTCTTGGGATCAAAATTGTTGGTGGTGATCACAGGCTAAAGGTACATATTTCTTTGTCATTCCATGTCCAGTATTCCTTTGTGGTTTAGGCAATATTTACACTGTCGAATCAGTGATTTAATTCTATTCATTGCATTTTCTTTGTTTTGCCATTTCTGTGGTTCACGTAGATAGCACTTCCAATCAATTTACACTGCTTTTATTCTGTCAAATATTGCAGAATTACTCTTCAATCATTACTGTTCATCCTGAGATAAATGATGGGAAGCCTGGAACCTTGGTTATTGAATCATTTGTGGTCGACGTGCCAGAAGGAAATACAAAAGAGGAGACGTGCTCTTTTGTGAATGCTTTAATCAACTGCAACCTCAAGTCTTTGGCTGAAGTCTCGCAGAGAATGGCAACACAGGGTTCCAGCAAACACATCGATCTGTTTCTGAACACTGCTTCAATGGTTGGATTATGCTATCAGATTTAAGCAAACCTTAATGTCTAGCCTCAAACCCCTTGAACTTTTATGGTTGGTTTTCCCCCTCTACTATATGGAGGTTTTGCAACAATATCTGTAGCTAGGTGCATGAAAAAGGAGATCGGAAAAGAATGCCGGATTTTTGCTTTGTTTCAAGTATGTAAGCTCCCGTCTTGTTTACTAGTATAAACTCATATACATGCCCTGTATATTCGTTTCCATGGTGCTGATGCTTATATATACACATTACTGTAGTTTTATATGTGACCCAGCCCATTTGCCTGTGAGTTGCAATTTCACACATGCTGATGCTGTGATGATGAAATGCATGTATCCACTGGAGGCTTTTTCACGTTAATCTGTAACACCGGGATGGACTCTTGTAAAGTTCTGAAATTTGCCCTGTTAATTTGATCCAAGCACTTGACAATGTGTCAACACTTATGCTCACAAAAAGATTTTCAAACACTTGACAGATTTTAAAGCGTTCCCACACAATTGTAGAAAGAAACAGTAAAAACTATTCTTTTATAGTGTATAGATAAGAAATACATCAAATAAACAAAGCTAAGATATGTCCAGCTTCATTTCTGTTCCTGCTAACGGTTTTCAACCTTATATCAGACATAAATCAGCATTTTCTGAGGAATCTTCATAAATTATGGTCCCATGAAAATCCAAGAGCAAAACCAGAAAGCAGTGGATCAAAATATAGTCCCCCTTGAATAATGACAAATAAAATATCGATGCATTCACCAGCGTTCTCTTGGCCGGCCATCTGGAAATACAGGAGTAAGATCTTTCTCATCACTTGTCATTGAGCCATTCACTTGTTTCTCTGCTTTGCTCAATTCAAAATCTTCAACAGTTGCATCGTCATCACTGAAGTCTGGGGGCATCTCATCTTCCTCTTCGTTCCAATCATCATCAAAATCTTCATCATTGTCGTCCTCCTCGTCATCGAATCCATCACTCCCTAAATTATCAATGTCGGACAAGTCATCTTCCTCTTCACCGGTTTCACCATCCACTTCTGTATCAGTTACATCGTCCGAATCAGCACTAGAAACATTTCTCCTCGGGAATCTTGGAACGTTAACAAGTGCGCGGAGCTTCTCCTTAATAAGCAACAACTTGTCCTTTTCTACCAATTGAGAATCGCGATATGCTTCACGGAGGAAAACTGAGTCCCTATCCCCCTTCAGAGAAACATAGAACATATCTGGATGCCTGATCAACATCCCTCTAAGCTGTTGAGAAAACCTAAATTCCTCTCGGAAATGTGTTAAATGATCTACGAGTGTTCTCTTCTCAACAGTGAGGCTCAAGATCTCATGAACAACACCGCAGGCATGTTTTTCTTTCTCTGGGGTGCCAGATCTCAAATCTGAAAAATCAGAATAAGGCGATATGTAAGGCATGTCCCTAAATTGGCAAATCCTTCTCATCTCGCCTTTCGATAGGTTTAGCCCCTTCGGTAGCTTCACCCTGTTGAACCTGGTAGGCCGATCAATAATTAGATCTCTTTCTTCCATCTCTCTTTGCCGATTCTCTTCTTCTTGGAGCTCTGCAGCAGAGACAGCAAGCTCAGGATCCCAATGAGTCAACTCCAAAGCGGGTCCCTGTTCAGTTGCTACAACCATGAAATACTGTGGGTAACGTTGACAAATTGTGTCGCGAAATTCCAATGGAAGCCCGAAATCGGTCCTCAGATGGGCAATCTTCTCCAGAAGAATCCGTTTCTCAGCAGACATCATCAATAATTTCCTTAGCTTAATAACCAACAAGTCCTCCATTTCATTCTTAATCTTCATCTCCTCAAAATATAGCCTCTCGGCCTCTGGGGTCAACTTAAACCGAAGTGAATACACACCTTCTTCCACAATCTCAAACACAGCCGGAAATTTCCTCAACAAAGCAATGAACCTCCTCCCTTTCTTTAGCCCCAATGTTTTTCGCCACCTACCCAAATCACGAAGAGCCATTATCCTATTCGGCTGACTAACTAAAATCTTCCTGATTTTTAATGCCAATTTCAGCTTCTTATCCCTTTGGATCACATTATCAAACGGATTCTCTTTCCTCCTCTTCACAGGACCCGCACGTATCAAAGGAACACCTAAATGAGTTCTCCTCAGACTCCAGAAAGAGTCACTCTTTTGCTCAAACACCAACCTTCGACCCAAAAATTCAGTCTTTTCAGGGGAAACTGAAACGGGATTCTTCAAACAGAATTTGGGTTCTCGAAGTAAATATGAATTACATGAGAGGAAACATGGTAAAGAGACAGTTGACGGCAAAATTTTAAGCGAAGAAATTAAGTATTTGGTTTCCATATTAATCTTGAGTTGTTATGTAAAATCAACGGAAAAACCAAATTCTGTAACACAACGAAGCCGACATTACACAGCAAAAGTATGACAGTTATATATGAGATGTGTATCTATATCTATGAGTGGAACCAATTAATCGACTAACCTGAAGTTCAAAATCGCTAGGGTTCTTCTGCTAAAACCCACTGCGGATATATTTCTTTCTTTCTTTTTTTTTTTTTTCCCTCCTTATCTAGTTTTGACAGGGGTGCAAAAATGGAAATGTCGAGATTCAACCTGCGACTTTAGTTTGAAGAACACACGATTTCTTTGATTTTCATTAAAAACGTGGTAGACAATGGGAATTGCTATATGGTTGAAATTTTTTTACAAAAAAAAAAAAAAAAACACAACAAATTGTATAAATTTGAAAATGGATTGGAGGAGCGAAATAGGTATTCGTTGGCACAAATATTACGGTGTTTTAAGGAAACAATGCGGGCTCTTCATTAAGAAGCCCTCGGTTGTAAAAATCATGAATAATTTTACAGCCGTCACATTTCCCAAATTATTTTTTCCTTAATTGCACAATATACACGTGAATTGTTGTGGGACATCATTTATGATGCAAGACGTCTGGGGGCGGTATACTCTTATCATTTATAATACTAGATGTGACATTAGATCATTACTCCGTATTATTACCGTCTTATTATATATATCATCAAATTGCAAATTGTTAGTAGGAGAATTTGACTATTTTAGGAGATGGATTAATTGATTTTCTTAACATAATAATATTGAGTAATCTAATTGAATTAAATGGAATGAAAAAGGTCTAGACACGACGGTGACATTTGAAGACAAACATCAAAGTACTTCACACCCAAAGAAGAACTGAAACACCTAAAACAACAAAGATCCCAATTTTCAACCTTTCATCGGCAATTCGTGCCCTGAGACCCGGAAATCACAAGCAAGTAGATTATATGACTAGCCAGTATCTCTTCTACTTAGTTGAAGGCGCAGGTTTTTGATCAATTGGTTGAAGGCGCAGGTTTTTGATCAATTGGCTCTGCCTTACGAAATCGATCCCGCATGATAAAACATGAAACTGAAAATTAGACTAAGCAACAGCCCACAAAAAGCCATTGAATCACCTGGTCATGTTCACAAACCCATTCTCTTTAAAATTAGAAATTTGATCAAACCAATCACATGTAAATATTTCAACCATTCTACACAAATTTCGTTCTTACAAAATTTATTTATACTTTTAATCAAAAATAGTTTTTGAACGGGGATATGCCAATTACAGAAGAAAACATACACTAATACATCAACAGATTTATATATGCCTTTTTTTGAGTGAGTTTGCTGTTGACCTCTGAAAGGACACGTGTAAGACTTAAATAGATTGTAACCATCGTCTTGTCGAGTATAGTGGAAATGAAACAAAATGTAATAATCAATCGCTTACCACCTGCTCACAAAACCTTCTATGAAATGTGTAGCTATTTTATAATAGTCTCTCATCTCTCAGATTCTCATCGACTATAAGGTCGATGAATACTGGCAAAGGTGGAAACAGTCACAAATCACAATTGAAAATTTACCCTCTCCAGATGCTGAAATGAGAGCTGCTTTCAACTTGCACACAAGTCACTGAATATTATTAGATGAATCAAAGTCTTATAACCCAAACCATTAGCAGAATGCTAGTGTTTCTGAGAAGCTTATCTTAGCACTGCAGCAGAAATGTACAATTATCCAGTGACCACGCCCTGTGCTTCAGCTATATAAACAGGCAAAAATGACATTATGCATCTCAGCAACTAACACATGTTAGGTTAATCTACAAATGGAGGGGAAGTACCCCATAAGGCCATAATCAAGTGCATCAAGTTGTGCTCCCACGGTCCATCCGGGTCTTACAATCCGGTTATGGCAAATGCTCCCACGTGGGACGGGAAGTGTCATAATGACACCTCTTGGAGGAGCTTGAAAATTTTCACCGGGTGCTATGCTTGCCCAGCCTGTGTAAATGAAATAGAAAAACAGAACATTGTAACTTCAAGCGGAGAACCAAAATTTAGGTACTTTGAGGGGTTTACAGAACATTATGCTTTATCCTTGTACAAATCCGAAGTAGCTATTAGAATTCTCTTATAACGTGTTGGCTTAGTACATGACACCCTATAATCAACAAGATTTTAGCATTTTTCTTTCCGGAATGGATAATTTCACTTTAAAACGCCCCATTGACAGGTATTATTTGTTCTTCTGACAAAATCACGTAGAAAGAAATAATTCAAAAGTAAATGGAGAACAAAATTCTTACTTTTTTGCACAACAACATAACAAATACCAACATCAGGGGCAAAATCGCATGAGAAGAGAAAACAATCCAGCTAAAGAAATTAATTTGACCAAGAATTTAAATTTCTGATTGAAAAAGAAACGGCAATTAAACCATCTCATTCTTCTAGTCCTTATTTATAGAGAGGGAAAAAACGTACATTTTCGATGAAGAGAAGATCGACAAGGACCACGGTTCCGACGATTCCCCCGAGAATCGCCGCTGGCCCAGTAAGAAGACTCCATTTTCTGTATATCCTCCTGTAACCGTTAACGAACGTCAGCCCGTTTGACCCGTGTTCCCCGTCAACTCCAACGCCGACAGTTAAAAACTTTTAGGTTTCCGTTTCCGTTTCAGAGGGAATATATCAGGATCAGAACAAAAGAGAATCAATGGAATAAATGATGGATCCTATCTGACGCAGATTTGTTGTCCTAACGTTTCCAAGCACCCCCGAAATCATCTAGTGCATGAATACACCTTAATTGGATTGATTATTGTCAATATAATGTAGAGAAGAAATCACAAACTTTTCATAAATTGATAATATATATTCAGTAATGTTTACTGACTAATTAAAACGACAAAACCGGTCAAAGAAAGAAAAAATCAATTCTAACATTATCACAAACTTTACGTTTTATAATTTGACCATAAGACTCCTCCATCAATTCAATCAAAAATTATTTTTACAACTTTGTTAAAACTATTGTACCATAAAAAAGATTAGAAGAATGACCTAAAATAATATTATGATGATTTGAAACAAAGCGATTATATTTTCAACTTTTTAAGGAAACAATGTGAAGTTCTTATTACTATTATTGTAAAAATCAAGAAATCACTTGTGATTTCAAGGAAGTCACTTGATTTTACAACTGCTAAGTATCTAGCGTTATTGACGTTTCACAAAAAGAATAATGTCAAGTTAATTTTGATTTCTTGCCAACCATCTGGCCGTATTATACTGTTAGATGTTGACAGGAAAACCAAACTGAATATTAAGTAATAATAGTTCGCAACTAATTCTACTACATGTACACAAAGTTTGTACAAAAATTATTTTACATATACACATAGTAAAAATCTATTTTTATCATATACCACGTCACACCAATTAAAAATCAACTATTTTTTGTCAACTCACTTTGTAAATGCATTTTGTAAAAGAAATGATGTACAAAGTAGAATTGTTCTTATTCCTTTCCCCAAAAACGTGTACCAGTAGCGTACATCCAGTTGGAGCAAGCCATAAAAAAATCAAATCTAGCGAATCCTACCCCACCCCACTCCTCCCTGGCACTATGAAAAGCCAGGGAAAATCCTTTCACACGGACGCCGTTAATCATAAAAACACGCACTAAAGCACTCTTCACTGAGTGCAACGTTTTCCTTTTGTCTCCGCCGTCGCTGCCATCTAGAGCCACAGCTATCCGAGGCAGTGTTAATGCAAGCGCCGTAGATTAATCGTCACAAGCGCCGATTCGATCGTCGCCTTAGGGTTTTGGCAAGGAACTTTTTTAGTTATTTGAAATTTTTTCCGATTTTTCGGGGGATTTTTTAATGGCATCGGAGGATGTGAAGACTAGTGAATCGGCGGTGTCAAAGATTGTTAACCTTGCTGAGGAGGCGAAGCTTGCCAAAGAAGAAATCAAGCCGACCAAGTACCAATTCTATAGTATCTGCAAGTCTCTCGTTGCTGGTGGAGTAGCCGGAGGAGTGTGAGTTTTTTTTTTATATTAAATCGAGTTTGTGTCTGTATGGTGGGGAAAGAGTGATATGATTCGTTATTTCTCTCCCCTCTCTCTCTCTCTCTCTCTCTCTCTCTCTCTTTTCCCCAATTTATCGATGAGGATTGGTAGAAAACGCAATGGATTTGAATGATCATGGAAGTGAAAGTTAATGCTTCTGGGGGTCAGATTTCTTATTGCGCTTGCATATTCGGTACACATGACTTTGTTTATGTATGCATGCATGTATTTATGGTTAGAGATTGGATTGCTAATTTGGGATAAATGAAAAATCGATCGGATTTTTTCGTTATCTCTAAGCAGTTGATCCATGGAACTGCTACAAATGGTTATGTAAATGGAAAACTATTAATCTATAGGGAAGGGAGAGAAAAATGTAATATTTTGTGGTTAATTGTGAACCCACTGAATGCATGAAACTTATCATGGTTAATTATATACCTCGAGCATAAATGTATCTCTACTGTACAACTGTTCCTTTTTTTTTTTTTGGTCAAATATGGAAGACAACTTGAAGATTGTGATAAGTGTATTGACTTTGTAACGTATTGTTTGACCTGTAATTTTTGCTGTTTGCGCTTTGCCTTTTGATTCATGATATATAGTTTTGGTGGACTAATTGGCAAAATTTCTATTGCAGGTCACGTACTGCAGTAGCTCCATTGGAACGACTAAAAATATTGCTACAGGTTAACTGACTAATTTATTTATTTCCCCCCATGGTTACTTCTGGTTCTGTTTTTTTCTGTATTATGTAAAAGCTAAAACTTAACTAACAGCCCTCTTGCTCTATCTGAGTTATTTACTTTTAATGTAAAAGCTAAGACATGAAAGCAAATGAAGATTGTCTGCTATTATCTTAATTAATAGAGTGTAATGCTTTGGTCGGACGTCAATTTATTTATTTATTTATTTATTTATTTTTCATTTTGCTTTTCTGAAGCAGTTCGCCTTATTTACAGCAACAGGAACATCACTTTTTCCTATATCTAATTTTAGACGAAACCATCTGTGTTCCAGATTCCTTTTCTTAAAGTTTCTATATGATGCTCTTTCTCATTGTCAGGTTCAAAATCCACATAACATTAAGTACAGCGGCACCCTTCAAGGCCTTAAATATATTTGGAGGACCGAGGGCTTTAGAGGGCTGTTTAAAGGAAATGGCACTAATTGTGCTCGAATTGTTCCAAATTCTGCTGTGAAGTTCTTCAGCTATGAGCAAGCCTCCAAGTATGGCCTTATAAAGCTGAAAATTTATTTCAATTTTGTTTTTTCCCAATTAAGATTGTATTCTTTTGTTAGAATATTCCTTTAAGTTGTCATTTCCTTGTAATCTTCTATGGCATTGGCGTAAAAATATAACTCCTCACAGAACAGCTTTAAAGGTTGCATTCTATGATGTTTAGGTTATCTAGTTTGGTTTGCAATGATGGTAACTCGCAGCGCATTTGAATAGATTAATTACTAATTAGAGTGACCAAGAACTTTTGATATGTATTTAGCACAAGTATACATCCTTTTTCTTTGTGCCATCTTTTTCCTAATGAACTTTTTACTTTACATTGCAACAGGGGTATATTATATCTCTATCAGCAACAAACAGGCAATGGTATGACTTTGTTATTCTTCACTCATTCTATAAATTTAACTGCTGCGTCATCTGTTGAATGAATGATTCATATCTTTAAAGTTTGGACATTTCCCTGCCAATTCTGTTTTCATTTTTGTATTTGTGCTAGTGCAACATCCTTTCCGGTCAGATTTGGAGCTTTTTTTGGCTTATATTCCAGCTTATATTAAGATACGGAATTAATGATGAGGTCTGGGTTGTCAAGTAATCGAAACTGTTCTGTAGAGAAAATGATAATTCTTAAGGATTTTGTTGAATGTAGAGTTGCAATATTTACTTGAGTCTAGTAATCAGTGTGATACCAAATTTTTCTTCTAGGTTGACATAAAGTAAATATATTTATCGTCATTATGAAGGACGAGTTTTAATGAAGTTATTTTCTTCTCTGTACTGGTTGGTTAGCTTTCTCCAGTTCTAGTTAGAAGTACCCTGCTTGTAGGCATTTATTTATTATCTAATCTAGAAGCTTAGGTTACTGCATTGCCAAGGTTTTATCAATATTTAAGTATATGAATTAACTAGAGAGATGAGATATATGCCATGTGAATATCTTTGTAATGTTCATTTTCTTCCACAGAGGATGCTCAGCTGACTCCGTTATTACGTCTGGGAGCTGGAGCTTGTGCCGGAATAATTGCCATGTCTGCAACATACCCGATGGACATGGTTAGAGGTAGACTAACTGTGCAGGTATTCAGGGTGATCTTGAATATTGTCTTTTTGGCAATTGTGTTGGCTTTTCTGTATTCTAGATCATGAATAATCATCCTTTTTTTTTTTTTTTTCTTTTTTCCCCTTATTACAGACAGATAAGTCCCCCTATCAGTATAGAGGAATGTTTCATGCCTTGTCTACTGTACTTCGTGAGGAAGGCTTTCGTGCTCTGTACAAGGGTTGGCTTCCGTCTGTCATTGGAGTCGTAAGTTCAAAACCATCATATATATTGTGGAACTGATGCCATCAACAGCCATGAAATATCTTACAACATTTTTGCTGCAGTCAACTTAAATGACACTATCGTGAATAGCCTAAGAAGCATGGACATGCCTCCAACCAACATGGTTTGACACGTCCTTGAAACTTGCCAAATATGCCCAATGGCGTGATCAATTTGTCTTGCATTTTTTTGAAGTGTCAACAGTATGGACATGGCTATCTGTCATTGGCACGAAGCCGAATGTATTTTTAAACAAATGAAAATATACATATATTTAAAAAAAAAAAAAAAAAAAGGTGATTCATTTTTCTCAATCAGGCTCATGGTGGTTGATGATCAAGTCAGTGAGGGGTTGAAGAGGACAGTGCTTGGCTGGAGTGGCCGTGGCACACCATGGTGGATGGTGGAAAGGGTTAATGACATCACAGATTAAAAGTAACAGCCAAAGCTGAAACCTTAACTTCAAGAAATAAAAAATCGTGCTTCTCTTTCCAGAGAATTGGTTTCTGAACGAATGAGCGTCATTCAATTCATAAAGAGACTAAGAGGGTGCTCAAGTTTGGTCCTAATTTACTAGAAACTTGGGGCCCAAGTTAGAACTTGGCTTTCTATTTTAAAATCCTTTTATGCAAGGAGTATTATATAAATTAGAAAAATAAAAATATGAAGGTTAGTTATTCTATTGATGTGTTCTGAGCGTGTCCTATCCTGTATTTTTTTGGAAAATTACTTGTTGGCATGTCGAACATTCGTGTCCATGTTTGTGTTGCTTAGCCCCTAGCATATGGCCTACGGTTATTCCCAACAAGACTAGGAAGAGTGCGCTTGGTTGTGCTTGAATGACTAATCTCTGTGTTATAATCGGTTAGCAATGATGAGATTTTAAATTAATTATTTGATTGACATTATGAAATTTTATCTGCCATCAATGGTTATTTAGTTTTGAACTTTTTGTTTAATAAATGTCACCTGCGATGTACAAGGAACATCATCAGTGCAACTGTGCAAGACACATGACATCACATGCCAAGCTGACATTTCTCCCATTACATGGCTGATTACAATACCAGAGCAAAATTTGAAGTCCCTTGTATCTTTAATTTGTCTCCAACTTAACTATCTTCTATTAAATTTAATTTTCCACTATTATTTGAGGACATCAGCACTCTATGTATGAAATACTTTTGTTAAGACTTTTATTGATATGGAGGTCTGGTCAAATCTCTTGTTTGCTAATAATGCCAAAAACATTTTTTTGGCTTTGGCTTATTTGATCTGGCCTATATCTGGACCAACTTGAGAAAGTTTTTTGTTTTGGCTTCTATAACCTGTCTACTTTGCATTCAACTCTTCCTCCTAACTAATGTACAACTTGTGAATGGGAAACCATTTATCATGCCTGCAGAACCACTTAAACTCTCTGTAGAATCTGATCTACATTGTCCAGTCTTGTTGAGATAGTCCTGCTCTTCCTAATTGTTTGCAGGTTCCATATGTGGGTCTCAACTTTGCTGTCTATGAATCTCTAAAAGATTGGTTGATTAAATCTAAAACATTTGGGCTTGCTGAAGATAATGAACTGGGTGTGGTAACAAGGCTTGCATGTGGGGCTGCAGCAGGTACTGTGGGACAAACTGTTGCATACCCGCTTGATGTCATTCGTAGAAGAATGCAGATGGTGGGATGGAGTAATGCTTCTTCTGTTGTCACTGGTGATGGGAGAGGGAGGGCCTCCCTTGAATATACTGGCATGATTGATGCATTCAGGAAGACTGTTAGGCACGAGGGAGTCAGAGCATTGTACAAGGGTTTGGTCCCCAATTCAGTGAAGGTTAGTTTCCTAACTATACCATTCTGCTGTTTCTAGAGTGGGATTTATGGCATGTATTTTTTGGTGGATTAGCTCAAATGCTAATAATACATATCTGGTTAATTAATCCGATCTCTCTCTTTGGGAAACATGAGTTTTGTGTTTACTAAGTTTAAAAGTAATTGATCCTGTGCTTGTGCGTTACTGACTTTTACAATTTCTGTTCAGGTTGTTCCATCAATAGCTATTGCTTTTGTGACATATGAACAAGTGAAGTACATCCTGGGAGTCGAGATTAGAATATCCGACTGAGGCGAGGAAGGCTTCTATGTGCATTATTGCTCATGTGATTTTTGTAGGCAGGGGAAGAGAGGAACAATTATGTTAACGGTGCTATCTCTCTCCCGGAGAACTACAAGTTAGAAACCATCTAGCCTGTGTTAATTCTCTCTGCCTCCCGTTTCTTGTGGTGCGTGTTTGTCTTTTGGGGTTCCAATACTGTATTGTCAATAAGGCTTAGCTAGAAATAGACAATAAATGCTTTTGCAGGTTGCTGAGATTAAATCGTAGAAAGCAATGTTTTTGGTATGGTAGTGAACCAAATTCCCAAGTTTTAATGAATCGTTTTGTTTTATCTGAATTTTAATCATCCATTTTTTATTTTTCATGCTCGTAAATTTGCACGTCTTGCTGTATGCTCTAATTTCTGCAGCCTAGTAGCATCTGGTGACTGATATAAACAGCAGCTCCATGGAACTGAACAAACGCACTGACCAGAATTTGTATACATGTTTACAGTAACTGTGCACAGCATTCTGGATTCGGTTACATAACCTACCTGTTTTGTACATGAATTTATAAAATGATCTACCTTGACATGACTCAGGCATTTGGTGGCATAATGTCTAGCGGTTGATCAATACTCTGAATAATACTAGTTAGTTAGATTGGTTTTTATAATTGATTATTAGGACGACTGAAGGTACCAAACACGCCGTGAATGATCGTTTTCTTCTATTGTTCTTATTCTCCAATCACATTCGCCTGCTGTGCCTGAACAGAAATCATTGGGTCACATAATTTTTTGTTATCAAATATTATAGATGGATAAAAGCAAAGGAAAGAGAGAAAATAGATGAAAAGATTGAAAAAGGAGATGAAATTGACGTAAAAATTACCTGCAATCTCTAATCTTGGTATTATATTTTGAAATTTGACGTTCGGTACCTCTAAATTCATTTGTTTCTGACCTCCTCCTCCGCAAATTCGTTAACTGTTTTTCTTTACGCTTTCCTGCAACTTTTTGTACGACATCTGAACATTCGTCGGAGGATGATGAGAGAGACGAAAGAACCAAAAGAAGATTCAACTCAGCAAGAGCAAGTGTATTCGCGTCTGTGTATGCAGTGGTCTCCAAATTTCCTCTGCTCTCAGGATTCTTTTCAACGTTTGCTTCTTCTTTTGCTTCTCCTGCATGATTGACGGCATTGTTCCCTGCAGATTTTGCCATCTTCGGCTGATATTACCAATTGAATAATGTTTCAAGACTCTTAATGGTAGGAATGATTAAGGGTACCTGCTACAGAGGTAAAGGGGAATTGGGTTTAACTATATTCGCTAACAAATGGTTTAACTATTTTAAGGAAAAGGGTTAATTTCACAAAAGGTCCCCAACCTTTGGGTTTAGAATCGGATAGGTCCCCAATCTTTTTTCACTCTCCTAGGTCTTCAATTTTTCATAAATACACACAATAGGTCCCTCTTGTCACTATTCTCTCAACTTTTCATATAAAATGACTATTATACCCTTTAGCCTTTCAATTTTGAAAACAAAACATTTAAAAGTATTAAAAATAATAAAAAAATTAAAAAAAAAATAACCACCCTACCGCACCCAAGAAGACTGCCGGAGCCATTTCCAGCGGCCAAAAAACTGCTAGTAACTGCAGCAATTGCTGCCGTTTCTGGCAACAGATATGGGAGAAGGGTGGATCCCTTCATTTTGCTGCCCAAAAATGGACACAGCAAAATGGGGGGATCCACCTTCCATTTTAGCTGTCGTTCTGGCAGCAAAAATGCTGTCAGAAATGGCAGCAAAAATGAAGGGTGAAACCCCCCATTTTGCTACGCCACAATGGGCAGTAATGACAGTAAAATGCTGCCATTTTCGGCAGCTTTTGGCTATAGAAAATGGCTCCGGCAGTCATTTTCAGAGGCCCTCTTGGGTGGGGTGGGGTGTTTTGTTTTTTTTAAATTTTTTTATTATTTTTAATATTTTTAAATGTTTTATTTTTAAAATTAAAAGGCTAAAGGATATAATCGTCATTTAAATGTAAAATTGAGAGAATAGTGACAAGAGGGACCTATTGTGTGTATTTATGAAGGTTGGGGACCTAAGAGAGTAAAAAAAAAGTTGGAGACCTATCTGATTTTAAACTCAAAGGTTGGAGACCTTTTGTGAAAGATCGGAAGAGCGTCGTGTAGGAAACACAGAGGAGAATCAATGAATGTAGTTCTTTTGTAAATTGTGCCAGTGATTTTGAGTTTAATATGGTTGGCCGGTTAATATGTTTCTGGTTTTCAAAATTTTCTTAATATGTTT
>CAVNYN010247312.1:0-10590 GCA_963692815.1 Nyctanthes arbor-tristis
CAATAGCTTAGCCAAGTGTCATAGGAAGAGTAACACCCTTACATGTCCTTCAAGGAGTGATCACATATATAATGAAAGGCTAGTGAGGGCTGGAACTACTTTACCGCTTTCAATAATAATCAGGTAGCTTTTCAGTGTTCACTCACTTAACTGAACCAAGTGCACTTTGGTTAATGCGTTAAGACTTGTAGAGCCCAATTAGGGAACTCAGATTCCCTAAGCTTGATAAGCCCAATTGGGGCACCAAAACCCCAAATCATGCGCCAAGGCTCGTTGAGCCTAATCAAGGAACTCAGATTCCCTAAGCTTGATAATCCCAACGGGGGCACCAAAGGCCCAATTCATGTGCTAAAGTTCGTTGAGCCCAATCAAGGAACTCAGATTCCCTAGGCTTGATAAGCCTAACTTGGGCACCAAAGCCCCAAATTACGCGCCAAGGCTCGTTAAGCCCAATCAAGGAATTCAAATTCTCTAGGCTTGATAAGCCCAATTGGGACACCAAAGCCCCAGATCATATGTTAAGGCTCGTTGAGCCTAATCAGGGAACTCAGATTTCCTAGGCTTGATAAGCCCAATTGGGGCACCAAAGCCCCAAGTCACGCATTAAGGATCGTTGAGCTCAATCAGGAAAATCAAATTTCCACGCTTTAATGAACTCAATAAGGGCACCGCGACCCTGATCCCAAACCACACCTTGGTTATGAAGCCCAAATGAGGATCTAAAACTCTTGGTTACCACCTCAGAATGTTAAAATCCGAGTTCAGACAATTTTGACTAAACTCAAATTGGGGTAAATAAGGCTAAAACATGACGTTCTGAGATCTGGTAAAATTGTCCTATCAGGACCAGACAAATAGCCCGAACAGGAAAAAAAATTTCCTAATCTGCTGGTTTTCTGATTAGTTGAGCCAAGCACAGAGAACGTCCTAACCATGTTCTGAGACCTAAAAAAGAAAAAAAAATTTTGATCGGCCAGTTACCGCCCTAATCGGGGTCTGAATAGACTAGTTACAAAAAAATTGGCAGATCGGAATCACATAATTCAAAACCGGTTGATTCGTGATCCTTTTATTGGAAACACGCTATTAAAACAAGGATATCAAAATCGAAAGAGTAAAACAGTATTAGCGTATGAAATTATCATGTACGAGAATACACCCAATGCGATTACAGATCCAAGTCCACACACAATGAAAATGGGCCAATGACGGACCAGAAGCTCTAATCATTTGGACTCCTAGGTGGACAAATTTTGCCTAACCTCAGCATTATTCGAATAGGCCAAAATTACATTCGTTTGAGATTGGCCAACAAGAGAACAGGAGCTCTGATCATTCCAATTCCTAATTAGATGATTTTGTCTAAACTCAAAACGTTACATATGGGAAAAAATACACAAGTGTTTGAGATCAGACGAAATTGACCGATTAGAAGAACAGGAGCGCTGGCCGAATGCGGCGTCTATAAGAATATAAACATTAAGAAAACACGAGTTTCAATTAGAGACAAAATCGGTTCCAAGACATTAATAAACTGAAATTAATAAACTAAGATTGAGTTAAGTATAACATGAAAAAGTTTGGGATCAACCTATAACATAGATGGAGCCAAAATAAAATGGAAATATCCGACTAAGGTCAACATCTCAAACTGTCTTTCGATCGTCGCTTACTTAACCGAGTTCTTCTCCTTTTCTGGTCGGAGCTTCTGATTGGCCCTCATTAGTTTTACTCTCCAGGTGAATAATTGGAGCCTCGGGCTCTCCTCTTGATATTAGATTATCCTACTCAGGGTCGAGGTCATCAACTATAATTCCTCAGTCGTTTTTCTTCTGCTTGGCAAAGTTGAGCTTGTGATCCAGTTTAAGTTTCTCGTGTTTCTCAGTAAGAAATATGAGATCAGAGTTTGGAAAGTTGTCTTTCACCTTCTTGATGATATCCTCCTGGCCTAAAATAAAAGAGTCGAGCTGATCGGCTTCATAAAGCTTGGAAGCATGGAATTATGAAAGTCTCTAGTTTGAGCTACATAGTTGGCTCGAGCTTTTTCTCTTGCTCTGCTCAGATCTGCCTCATGCTTATGGACCGTAGACTTGAATTTCTTCTCCAGGACTAGATATTAGAGGTATGGTTTTGAAGATCCATGAGTCGGCCAGACTTCTCACGCTCTAGTTCCTCTTCAGGCTTTGCCAGCTTCTCATTCAAAGCATTCAGCTCAGCTTTGCTATTATCAAATTCTTCTTAGAAATGATCTTGAGAATTAATGAGCTCTTTTGTCTTAGACTATGAGTGGCTTAGTGCAGTTACCAATTGACTAGCCAAGGAGAAGGCTGAACAGACAGACTCCATAACATCCATCTTTGAGAACTTGACTTCGTCCTTCTTAGTCCAGCTTCTCACCAACATCTCATAGGAGTTTCTGAAGCTAGTTTGGACATACTCCATCTCATAGGAGTTATGAATAGACTTGGCATCTCAGCATATTCTAGGAAGTTTGTCCTTCAACTTTACGAAATCAGAGGCTCGACTCCGGTGGACAAAGAGGTAGAACCTGTCCTGATCGCCACCCTTGCTAGAGGAAGTGGATGTATGATCTCTGTTCGGCTGTGTGGAGCTTGGGGGAATCAGCTTGCCCTTCTTGAGTTGAGCTGCAGCTAGCGGATATGTGGGCCTATTCCTGGGGACTTCCTAAGGCAGCGTGACACTAGTTCCTTTGGGAAGTGACTCCCCTACTGTGGTTGACATGTTGCCTCATCAGTTTTTCTTCACCTTAAGTAATGCGGCTGCCTTCATTTCATTGTCAGAGATCTCCTGATTGGCTGATTTCTTCTTTTTAGGTGGGCAATATCAGATGTCGTCCTCGGAGAAGGAAAAGAATATAGTGATCAGATTAATAGCTAGAAAGTCTTCCTAAGTCAACTGCAATCAACAAGATTGGAGCTAAGGAAAGGAAGTGCAAACCTGGTTTTCTCCTATATAGCGTAGGGTGAAAGCCCAGATCAGCAGAGATAGTTAGACCTGCTTTCCAAAGATTCTGGTACGTTAAGACGGACTTGTAATTAGTGCAACCCGAAAAGTCGTCACTCAGAAGCTCGTTGAACCGATTAAGGGCTACTTGTGCTCGGTAATCTTTGACGTTTCCTATGGCAGAAAATGAGGTCAAAAAATTGACTTTGGATCAAAATAAAATCAAGCAAAGACACAACTCACTATATATGATAAATGTTTTAGGAACAGCAGAGTCATCTACCTCAGCCCTAGGGGTGGATCTTCATTCCCCCCTAACCCATAACCAATCGCGTTTCCAATTCTTTATTCAATCCGAAATGCGGAGAATGGGGTTGGTTAGATTGGGATGAATGATGCTATAATAAAATTTGTGACCAGCCTTATCTTTCTTGAATAGGTAAAAGTGATTAAATGCTCTAACAGACGGCATGATAATTTTCCAACCGTACGGAATTATCTGTATTAGTGCCATCTCCCAATAACGAAGGTTATCTGTTACCAGCCTAGGAAGAGGGAACCTCAACCCTACATCCAACATTCCCTTAGTGCAATCCATGCAACCAGGTGGGGGCGATGAGCTTCTTTCCCTAGTTGAGGAAGAATGAATTGAGACATTGGAAGGGATCTCAAATAGCTTATGCCATTCTTCCAATTGGGATTGTTTCACATGAGATTAGAGGCCAATGGTGACCCACTGAATGCCTCCGGTTTCATTATTAGCCAAGGAAGTGGAGAGCGTGTCAGATCTGGAGCCTAGGGGACCGTGAACTGCACGAAGTAGGACAGCCTTGAAGGGAACTTCTGGTTGAGATATGCCTCCGAACCTAAAGGGAACCGGGTCTAGAAGTCTCTGGTCAGTCAACGCCATCACAAGAACCTCTCTCCTAAACCTCACCTCCGTCACCTCCGGTCCCTTCACTTCCCTCATCGGCATAATTCCTTTGTCACAACTGGTTTCACCTTCCTCTCTCTCCTCACCGACGCTAGTCATGGAATTGTCTTTATAGTCCGACGTGAGCTCCTAGTTGGACAGATCAATTTCCCACGCCATACCAGATGGCTGACTCAGAGAATCTGATGGATCTTCTCCAATCCGCCCTCTTTCTTCAAACTCTTTCTCAGAATCCCGATCTAAATCGGCTTAAGAGTGGTTGATTCTTATTTTTGACATCCTAGGAGTAAAGCCTTGAGAGGAAATGAAGAAGTTAAATATGAATAAAAGAGATTTACCTAGCTAAGTACAATCTCGTCTCTTGGTATGTCTGAGTAATCTAGAGTCTTGGTCGGGTAGAGAGAAAGTTTGGACAAGAATTTAGGGAGAAAGGAGAATGAAAAATGGAAGTCTTTCTCTATATATATAGTGAAGGGTAATACGAAATTTGAAAGAATAGAACTGACAAAAATGACTTCATTTGTGTCCGAGCGCCATCAGTCTGAACTTCTATAGTCAAACTGACCAATGAAAAAGTGCCACATAGTGTTAGCAGCAAAAAGTCAACTACTGCTCTAATACAACATTGTTTGCCTCAGTTGGTCTCAATTCTCCACCGCCAACTTCAAACGATAAGGGCAATTGTTATCACCAAGGTGCTACGTCAAAGCTCCTGTCAGACGATGGGACCGACCAGAACCATATGGTCGACTAAAGGAAGAGAAGGAAGTGCGGGATACATTTGACTCTATATGTCCATGACTAGGAATAGGATGTCTGATCATTCCTGCCCCGATAGGACAATTTCATCCTATCTCAAAACTCTTTAAAAAGGCACAAAATGATTCATCCTGAGATTGGACTATATTAGCCGAATTGAGGATGCGGCATATCAGAAGCTGGCATTTGTTCGAGATGTCTACCTCTCTTTGTGGTTGACGTAAGAGCTTGAGAATCAGAATGGAAAGCTCCATAGTAAGATAACAGATCACTTTTTCCCTTGGACATAGCTAGAAGGCCGAACAGGAACTGAATCCCTAATCCCCATGTTACTATCTTGAAGGCGAGAGTTAATGACTAGGCGCACAGGGAACAAAAGAAACGATTAACAGTTAGGGACGGTTATTAGGACAAAACTAAATGTACTTTGTATTTTCACACGTACTAACTAAGTTCGTGTCCGAACAGGTTGAATAAAATCTCTATAGCACTCTGAGGCCTACCGATAATCAGGGGCCTTGGGGTGCCAATAGGGGGGAGGCTTTTTGCCTAAAAAATAGAATCTAGAGAGAGAATTATTGCATTATATGTATTTGCTTCCAAACTCGTCTCCTGATCCAATTCTTGATCTCGCATCCATCTCAAACTTTGCTCCTAATAGAAACCCTAATCTGTTCTCACTACCACGTCACGTAACCCTTACTGACTTGGGTCCACGTCAAAACCCAACATCAACATATGTCTCTCTTGTAGTCCCCTTTTGTGTATCTCTATCTCTTCAAGTGGTCATTAAACGATTTTATCTCAGATCAACATGTTTAGTAATTCCTTTAAATGATTTTATCTCGGACCAACATATTTAGTAATTCCTTCTCCTACAATTTGTTTTTCTTTCTCTAGAACCCAAACAACCAATTGATATTATTAACTATTACACAATAAAACTGAAGTAGTGTTCTGGTAAATACCTGTAATAATGATGGTGATCTTGAATCATGGATTAATTCACCATCATTATTTTATGTGTCTTCACATTGTCAACTTTCGGGATGGAATTACTTGCAGCAGCTTTAAAGTACAACCAATAGACTTTTTGATGAGCACTGTAAATGTTCAACAACCAGTGAATTAAAACTAAGCTCAACATATGGCCTTTCACCGGTGGGATGCTAGGAAAGTATAATTCACAATAAAATTTATAATACAACTATAATAAAAAATTTTGGTCTTTGAATTTAGATTAATTAATACAAAATCTGAAAAATTTCGTTAAACAGGACATTTGTAACACAAATGTTACTCTACCTATTGCAATATACAAATGTCAATTAATGACTGAAAACTAATTTTTTGAAGAAAACTCTCATGTGTGAATGTGTTTGACGTTAACTCTTTTTGGAGGAAACTATTTTATCTGAACTTGGGAGGTAATCTAGGATCTAATAGGCTTAATAGAATCAAACATGTTTCATTTGCACATCCTTGAGGAGGTTCCATAATAATTTATGAATTTGAAAAATCTAATTGTTTTTGCATATCAACTTAGAACGAGAAAAAATATTATTTCAATTTCAATGTCGCTTTTGTTATTTGTTTCAATTTCAATATGACTTCTTATCACTAATATTCAAGTTTATATTATTTTATATAATTTTCGCATCAAATTACACTTCCAACATGATAGTTCCTTGAACAATTTATTTATTTAATTTAGACTCTTTCTTGATTGCAACAATATTATTTTTTTAAACGATTTGATTTGATAAAACAAAACCTCCAAATGCTCAAAGGAAAAATTAGAATAAATAAAAAACTCCAAATATCTTCATTAAATTAATACTATTGCATCAAAACAACTAAACCAAGCTATAATTTTGAACTATATATTGGTGATTTGCAAATGTCTTCCAACATTTTTTTCCTAGATGATACTTGAAGAGCTAGTCTGACTCATTACTATTAAAGTTTCCAATGTCGTCTCTATTGCATAGTTCTTGGTTGCACCAATGACTAGGCTAACGTATTCAATATCATCGATTCTGTTTTCTTTTCTTTGCTGATGACTAGGTCATTTGGACCCTACTGACGGCCTGACAATAGATGACATTGATTCGCTTCGCAAATCACTTTCGATTGTACAAGGGAAGGATGATACTATGGTTTTGGATTCAGATACTATATCCAAATATTCCAAAGACGGCAGATTACGTCTCCTGGGAAGGTTCTTACCAGGAAGAATTTTGGTTGTGATGCTTTCAAGAAGATGATGACGTATTGGGGATGTTCCTTCTCAACTTGGGAACCTTTCAAACTTGAAAACTTCAATTAAAAATTTAACAACTTAGACTCTTCATGCATGCAACCACCACCAACTCCATGACCACTACCAACTCCAGCCAGAACTACCCCACCACGGACCCCAACCCAAAGCACTCGAGCCTCCGGTCACCACCTCACCCACCGCTGGCCAAACGGCCAGAAACAGCCCCAAATCCGGCTAAGCAATTAAGACTGCCGCACTCTCCCTATCGGATTCCTCTATTCCGATGACTTCTTCACCGATACCTGCCATCCACATGCTCGCCCAGTTCTCCTCTAGCTATATGGACAATCAAGCTTGGGCATCCATAGATTGCCCATAATTTCATCAAACTTTTCTAGGGTTCCTAAACTCGCCCAAACTGGGATCTCCTTTTTTGGCCATGATTTGAACCAATTGACAGCTATTGTATCTTCTCCACATAATGGGGAACAATGCCCAATTGAAGCCCATTGCCAATTGCTAGTCAAATCGACAGATCAAAATTTGGGATTTCATGAAATTTTGGATAAATCAAACACTACTTTCCGGCCAGAATTTGAAGTCAGGCCAGAAGGGAAAGTTGCTCAGATGGTCTAGAAGAGTCAACTGGTACAGGTCTGTGACCCTAATTCAATGGCGCATGGGCCAAAGGGAGAGGAATCAGATAAAAGGCTTAGTGCATCAATAAGGAGTCTGGAAGGAGAGTATTGAGGATATCTCAAACATAGTTATGAATTATTTTGCTGAGCTCTTGTGCACACAGAACACAGTGGTAGAGAATTTTAATTTGCAAGTAGGGCAACGGGATACTAGATTCTCTCAAGAATCTTTGGAGGTTATCGCTCATCCATTTCATGCAGATGATGTCAAGGCTGCCATCTTCAGTATAAGAGAGTTCAGAGCACCCAGGGCACATGGATTTCATATAGCCTTTTTATCAGTACCATTGGGAGATCATTGGTGAAGAGGTGACTAATTTTTGTTTGTATATTCTAAGTGATTCTGGCTCTCTTGAATCAGTTAATGAAACTTTTATTGTACTTATTCTTAAAGTAAAGGTTCTTACTAGTATTACTGAGTTTTGGCCTACTAGTATATGCAATGTTTAAAAAATTGTTTCGAAATGTATAGCTAATAGGCTTAAAGGTGTTCTTCATGATGTTATTTCACCTTTCGAGAGCACTTTTGTACTACGCAGGTTAACAACAGATAACATGATGGTGGCTTTTGAACTCAAGCATTCTTTGAAGAAGAAAAAACTGGGTAGAGACGACTCCTGTGTAATCGGTTTGGCCCACAAATAAGTCATCTTTTATTTGCTAATGATAGTTTATTATTTACCTTGCTTCCTTACCTGATTGCTAGGAGGTGAAGAATATTCTGGAGGTATATGAGGGGGCTTTCTAATGTGGTGAAATCTGAGATCACCTTCAGTCCAAATTCAGGGCTAGCAATTTAGGATTTGATCGCCCTTCTATTTGGAGTTCGAAGAAGGTATAATCATCACAAGTATTTGCGCCTTTCTTCAGTAATTGGGAGAAGTAAGTGAGTTGTTTTTAGAGGATTATCTGACTGAGTATGGAAGAAGCTCATGATGTGGAGAAGACAACTATTTTCAGTGGGGGAAGAGAGGCGCTAATTAAAGCCATGCTTCAATCTATACCGAGCTATGCTATATGAGCTTGTTTAGAATCTTAGTTTCTATATGTAGGGAGTTGGAGAGATTATCAATTGCATTTTGGTGAGGGTGGTGACAGGAGAGAAGAATATTGCATTGGCTATCCTAAAGGGCTTTATGCAAGTCTAAATTTGAAGGAGGGGTCGGGTTTAGAGATTTGGAGGCTTTCAACAATGCCTTGCCGGCCAAACAAAGCCAGAGGATTTTGATCAATCCTATGAGTTGTGGCTCACTTAAACCCATTTGGACCATTTGACTCTTTGACCCAATTTGAAAGTGTTGACTGTTGGGGTCT
The DNA here is from genome assembly GCA_963692815.1 of Nyctanthes arbor-tristis. Classification (NCBI taxonomy): domain Eukaryota; kingdom Viridiplantae; phylum Streptophyta; class Magnoliopsida; order Lamiales; family Oleaceae; genus Nyctanthes; species Nyctanthes arbor-tristis. Next base: position 8,933 of record CAVNYN010247312.1, read on the forward strand.
TTCCCATTATTTAAAGACAATACTTTGTCTTTTGTTTCTTGGGACTTTTGCCATTAAAGAGAGGTGAGAGAGGCAGTGAGTTGTGGAGCATTTTTCGGCGAAAATCCATCCAACTCCGGCGAGTCTCCGGTTGCCATTCCCAAGGAGACGGTGCCATGATTTCGGTACACAAAGTGTGGTTCTAAATCTGAGCTCAAAACACCATACAAAAAGGGAGAGTTTGGAGCAAGTTCTTCAGTTGTTATTTCACCACTTGGGAGATTATTTGGGGCTTAGATTTGTAAGAATCTTGTGTTATAAGCCTAGTAATCTCAACAAATGGTATCAGAGCTTTGGTAGGAGGGATCAAAGTGGTGAAAAACTCGAAAAATCAGATTGAAATCGAAGAAAACAGCATGAGCAGTTTTTGAAAATTTTCAAAATTTCAGAACTTTGAAGCCTTGATTCCGGACGATCCAGACATCATCTCAAGAAACCAAGAGCAGATCCATGATCCTCGCGGCGAGACGAAGCTACAGGTGGAGCGCGACTTTCCGGCGAGTCTCCGGCGCCGCACGCGCCACTCCGGCGGCGCGTGTGGTGGCGCGTGGTGGATTTTCCGGCGACGGTGTCAAAAGGTAGATTGTTTCCGATGGCGAGGCGGACCCTCTGGTGGTGGTGGTGTAATTTTCCGGTGACCGGTTGAGGCGGTAGAGCTCCGGCAGTGAGCTTGAGGTGGTTTTCCGGCGAGCTATCGCATTGTGGCTGGTGGTGCACCGTTTCAGACAATACATTCTCTGGATTGCTTCATTTATCAAGTACCGAAGACCACTAAACACCGTTGTTCAACGGTGTTGGGTATTATCACACTAAACTATCCCTTTAGTATCATTTTTATGTTGTTAATTGTCTTGGATGCTTGGATTATGGGTGATAGCTTAGATGATGTAGTAATATGAATTTTTGTGTTCTCTTATTTGTCATGCCATTGTGACTTCATTGTTTGATTGAACTTCTTGTGTAGTCTTGGATTGGCACATTGGTGTATTACTTGTCTTTGATACCGGGAAATTGGTATTGGTAGATATTGTCATGTGCTTGAATGAGTTGTGATTTGCATCATATCGGAAAGTGATTTCGGTGTTAGATTGGTTTAGGTTGCATTTGTGTGTGAGTGACTTTTGTTGAATCGGTATCTCCCTTAAGTCACCCGTCATGGGGTCGAAAGTGGAATTGTCACCATTTGATGGAAAGGGAGATTACTCGGTTTGGAAACAAAAAATGAAAGCCATTTTAATTCAACAAAGAGTTGCTAAAGCACTTAATGACCCAAGCACATATTCGGATGCATTGAAAGCTAAACCTGAAGAAATTGCTGATATGAATGAAATTGCACATAGTTCTATCATTTTGCATTTGTCTGATGATATTGTGAGACAAGTTGATAAACATAAGACTACAAAGGAATTGTGGGAAGCTCTTGACAAGATGTTTTTGACAAAAACGTTGCCAAACAGGATTTTCTTGCTGGAAAAACTTTTTAGTTTTAAAATGGATACGGGAAAGGACATTGAGTCCAACCTCGCTGATTTTAGCAAGATTGTCAAGAGTTTGGCCCACAATGAAAAGAAATTTGATGATGAAGACTTGGCTGTTATTCTTTTAAACTCTCTTCCCGG
>CAVNYN010247330.1:0-10028 GCA_963692815.1 Nyctanthes arbor-tristis
TATATATATATATAGATATAGATATATAGATTATATATTATGGATATATATATATATATAATAGATATAGATATAAATATATAGATTATGATAGAAATTAAGAGCTTGTTTGAAGCTCTTTAATTTATTTTTGCAATTTATAAATGGAGTTTATAATGAGTGGAAATGAGTGGTGGAGATTTAGTTGAAGTTTGAAATGTGTGGTGATTGTTGAGTAGCTGTCAAATCAACAGTCAAATTATGGTAGGTGAATTTATAAATGGAAAAAATAAAGAGGTTCAAACAACCTCTAAGGTTAATAATTAATTTTAACAAGAAAATCCAAACTAAAAGAAGAAGGAAGTGTTGATTGCAAATGTATTTGAAGTGATAGACTCGATTACAGAGCTGAGATTTATAGTAGAAATGAATGGAAAATTTAATTTTAGAATAATAAGATAATTTTAGAAATATTAAAGTTAATTAAATATATGTAATTAATAAAATAAAAATAAACTCTGTATATTATGAAAAATTGGACGATCAAGATCTTCAAAAGAATTACTAAACGGTCAAGATGAGATACCAATTTTTACAAATGAAAAAGAGAGGGAAAATAAAAATGATAACAACTCTAGTATTATATATGCGTGTGCGTGTGTGTGTGTATATATATATATTTTTCTTTTTTTTTTTTATAGATTCTCCAAAAATTATAATCCCCGCATCTTTTTTTTTTCCTTATTTATTTATTTGCATCCTTTTTTTTCCTTATTTATTTATTTTTTTTAACACAAAGGATATAGGAGATGGGTATGTGAGGTTTGAATCCGGAACCTCTCGGTTGGAATGTGAGTATTTAACCATGCGGCACAATTCAAACTACTCCGCGTCCGTTAATTCGACCACTACTCAATTAAGAACATAGATTCTATTTTTTTCTTTAATCTCCACTCATTCTACATCTCTAGTTATCATAATTTTCCTATAAATTACCAATAAAAACAAGTCAGTATTCAGTAGTAATGATCTATCACCAGATGTATGACGGTATTATACCGCAGATGCCTATGTGGTGTGTCAAATGACACGTTTTTTACATGCTACATAAGCATTTGTCGGTATAATATCGTTAGACATACGGTAGTAGAATATTTATGTAGTATTCAAAGGACAAAAATCCCAAATCTAAGGATATTCTAGATTTTTCTAGAAGGAAAGGAGCCGGTGGTGGTTGTTTTAGGTGGGCGGGGAAGAAGCGGTGGCTGTGGCGTATGTGAATTCTTCAATCAACAATAAAATAATAACCATTAACTACCAGATTCTTGAATAAGTTGTTTGTTTCATTCTATTATTACATTATAATTTTACCTTTCACTAATTTAATAACTGTTCAATTATAATAACACATTTTATACTTTAATTATAGATCATTATTTGCTATAATGACACTCAGGGCCAGCCCTGTGATTTTTAGGGCCCGAGATAACTTACATAAAGTAGGCCTAAAAAAAAAACACTTTTTCCATTAAATAAAACATATATAAAATGCAAAAACTCAATAATTACCATACATTAAATATAAAAAGAAACCAAAAAAAAATTTTAAAATATTACTATATTATCAGAAAATACATTACAATGCGCTAACATGTTACTTAAATACCGAGCGTCTAACATTTTTGGAGGCAATTACGCTAATCAAATATTCACAATCTAACATAATTGAATCATAACTTTTCCAAGTCATTGAATATTGATATTTAACACATCACGGTCAATTTTGCAAAGATTAATCATTTAACATTCTAACAAAGTTCAATCTTAGATTCTTATCAATAAAAACATCAAATTGAAAGTTGAAACTAGGGCCTTACTTGAGACTTCAAAGTTCAAACCTTTGAAAAATAAAAAATAAAAAAATCCATCACTTACCTTTAGACTTTAACTTTTCAGTCCTTGTTCAATTGTGGAAAGGAGATAGCACTGTAGCACAGTACCAGATAAGTAGAACTGCAGAACTCCAAAAGTCATCATAAGAAAAATTGAAATTGATATTTGTTAGAGTAGAGACTAGAGTGTAGAGATGCCAAGAAAAAATGCAATTGCAATCACTAAATTACTATTTAGGAATTAGGATTTAGGGTTAGGATATGAAGCTATGAATTATGAAATTTGAATGCTTACCTGATCAATTGATGGAGCTGTCGGAACCTGGATGGAATGGAGAGTGGCCGTTGGCGCCGGGCAGGAGAAAAGATGTTGGCTGTTGCTATGTTCTTCAGTTCTCTATTCTCAGAGTCAGAATCGTACATTATGGTTTAATTTTTTTTAATTGGATCTAAAGAGGGCCAACTTCTTAGGCCCTGTTTGTTGATAGTTATGGCCTATTGCCCTGAATTCCTAGGAAAAAAGGGCTTTTTAGTTAATTGGGTTGGGTATAACAAATACTTATAGGTCTTTTTATTTTTTGGGCCTGAGGGGCTAGTATCACTCGTCTCATTGCTGGGCCGGTCCTGATGACACTCGGCATGTGTTTACAAACTTATTATTCCTCTTACATTTTTAAATTTAAATTTAGTCAAACTAATCGTATCTACATATATCGTAAGATTTATCTGTACTAATAAATCTCAATCATTCAACTCCACTTATTCAGTCTGTGTTTGGCAACTCAGATTATAAACTATTCTGTTTATAAACCGCCACTTAACATCATTTCATTGGTTTTACTTTTTTTAAAAAATCAAAAGTAAAAGTCAAGCCATAATTTTTTACTTTTTACAAAAAACAACCAATAAAATAATGTCACGTAGTAATTTATAAATCAATTTATAAACTATCTAGTCTCTTCTTCTTCTTGACTGTTTGAATATTTTTATTCAAATTGAATCAAAATAAGAAATTATAATGAAGTGAAATGAGTGGTGTAGATTTAATAAAAATTTAAAATTTATGATTATAAATAAATAGTTGTCAAATAAATGTTCAAATTAATAATAAATAGGATTATAATAATGTGTTTTCTTAGAGAAAATTAAACACCTCCAAAAAAAAAATACATTTTGAAGGGTTTAAAAACAACCGCGCAACGTTGTTGGTAGAAAATGGTTTCAAAGTAAACCACTTGAAAAGGAGGAGGCAGAAGGGACAAGTGAAGAAAATGGCTTCAAGGTAACGACAAAAGGAGGAGGCAGAAGGGACACGTGACAAGCCTAGTTTGCGGAATGCGCTGTCAGCATGTAATTCGTGGACACATCAAATCATCGTACTAATGATACAAAAATGGGTTTCCAATTTTTTTTATCATCATACTTTTTATAGTGCGTCTCAAAATAAATTTCCTGTATCAGAAACAGCTTCCGGTTTCCATTTTTCACCATTTACCAAAACTAGATGAAAAACTATCCCTTATTGGCTCTATTCGTGTGCTGTAGCAGACGTTGATAGATAAAGAAATGTTGGGCTCTGTGGTCTGAAACTAAAGAGATCGAGAAGGGAACGAGAATTCTTTTTTGGGGCATTTCGAATTTCCAGATTCTTGAGCACGGTCTATTTTAGTCTCATGTTTTATTGTCTATTTTAGTCTCATGTTTTATTCTCTTGGAGTATTTTAACTGGTGCATTACATTCATTTCTTGCCTTGTATTTCTGGGTATTTCTGATCTCCTGTCCTGCAGTAAACCAACTTCCCCTTTTTATCAGAAAGAGAACATATGATTTCCAATTGTAGCAAGTTTTTCTGGGTTGGAATTCATGATTTTCCTTGTTGGGCTGATTAGCAGAAGCAGAATTTTTTTTTTTTTTTTTTGGTTGGAGAAGCGTATTAGGGTTTTGGGCCTTCTCAGTTTTCTTGCAAGAACTCCTCCACAAATTTATGGAAAATGAGGCTTATGTTATTGGGATCTTTCTGATTTAAATTTAAATTTAATTTCTCTGAATTAAGCTGCTTAGAGCACAAGGGATACTTGAATTTTCATTAGGGTTTTCTGTTATATTTGCAGAAAAATGGTGAGAGGAAAGGTTCAAATGAAGCGAATCGAGAGCGAAACAAGCAGACAGGTTACCTTCAACAAACGCAGAAATGGGCTTTTAAAGAAAGCTTATGAGTTATCAGTCCTTTGTGATGCAGAAGTAGGATTGATTATTTTCTCACAAAAAGGAAAGCTTTTCCAGTTCTCAAGCTTCAAGTACGTTTTTGATCTCCTACCAATGCACTTTCAAATTTATTGGACAAATAAAAATCCTTTTTATATGCATTTTTGCTCAATTTCTTTCTTCTTTGTTATTATTATTATCTAAAGTATCACAAGCAATAGGGTACAGGTGGTTGTACTTTTGAATGATTTCCCGTACTGTGTCTCTACACTTCTCATCCTTAAATGTCCCTACATATTTTGTATTATTGAATGCTAGCTATGTTTGTAAGAAATTAATTACTAGCAGATGCATTTATCTTCCCACGTCTTGGGATATTAATTTATAACTAAATTATAATAGTTTTTATATATCTCCATTGAGGAGCCATTCCTAGCCAACATTGTTATGTAATTTATTAGAGTTGTAGAGATAAGATTAATGAACCATGTTAATTATTATAAGTATATAATCCCTAATTAACTGCACACTCAACGGAAAAATCTATAATACTTCTGTTGAGAATTAGAAACGCAAGTTATATGCATAGTTATGCCTTGAAGATCCCCTTTTCATAGAAATTTAACACGGGAAATTATTAAAAAGGGAGAAACTTTTTGTTTTTATTGTAACCATAAATTTGTTGATTTTTACTTGTTCTTGATACTTTGCAAAGGAGAACCCGATGATGGTTATTTTTATTGTTGGGTTTATTGCTAAAAATATTCCAAAGTTGAAAAGGAAAAGAAAAGGGAAAGAAGAAGAATCTTAGGAGGAAAATGAATTCAAATTATAGAAAGATTGTCTGGTCTTTCAAGGAAACAAAACCTATAAATAGAGATATTTTCTTCTTTTTTTATATACAAGTGGTACAAGTGAGTTGAAAGAAAAATTAGTGAGTCTAGCACTTTGAAGAGTTTTCTTGTAACTATTTGTGGTTTGTTCAAAGGGTAGAAATTAGGTGTGGTAAAACTTAGGGTGCCACTTGGGTCGAGTCAGAGAGTCTTGTGAAAAAAAATAGTAACTTAGCGTCTTGAAATTTCTTTAATTCTTCGCGAGTTAGGCAAAGGTTAGAAATTAGTAGATGCGGCAAAGTTTGGTATATTTTTCTTGTTGTACTTGGGAGATGAGTTTTGACGTGTGAAAATTCTGTATGGTTGTAGCGACTTTAATCATATAGTGGAAAGTTTTGACAATCCGTTAAATTCGTCTTCGTCTTTTATTTTTTCTTGTCTCAATTAAATTCCTTGAATAACGGTCCTACGGGCGTAATCGGGGAATCTACATTAATTTTCAACAGTGGTATCAGAGCGTCAGGTTTTGTTCGAGGTGGAGCAGAGGAAAGATATGGCAAAATACGAAGTTATGAGAATCAAGTTTGACTTGTGGCTAGAACAAGTTTGGAATTTCTTGATTTTGATTGGGCAATTTAAAGTTTTCGAAGGAAAACCTTCTCCTTGTTCTAACAAAGTTGTTGAAGCCAGTATGAGCGATAGTGATTGGGAAGATTTATATTTGAAGACTGGAACCAGGATGTGTCTCCATCTAGCCAGAAATGTTTTTCTAAATATTCATAGAATATTTGCTGTGAAGAAACTATGGCGTCAATTTTGAGAGGGATCCGACAAGTGGTTCTTCAAATTTGTTGCACCTGGAAAAATTGTTTAGTTCTTTGAGAGTTGGTGCAGATACAAAAATTCTCAATGAGATCGTCTGGGGACTGGTGGTTGTTGCAACTTGTTGGTGTTGTAGACTAACTGGCCACGTGAGAAAACATTGTTCAGGTGGAGTAGGTTCGGCTACTGTTCGGATTTGGACAATCCGACTCTCTTGGTGTGAGGGCGGTGGAAATGTGCTATGAAGTATGTAGGTACATCCCCATGGCGTGTCACTAGGTGCCATGGTAAAAGATGTGTGTTACTTCTAGCGGTTGTATTTACACACGGCATTGGTTGACAGTTATGCAAGGTGTGTGTTTGTAGTAAGTCGATGACATATGAGCTCTCTGAAAATCCAACGAGAGAGTTGCACCACAAATTTCAGCAGGTTTATTTCGACATTGAGCCGATGAAATGCTTGGAATTGTTAATTTTAAGTGGTTATACTCATGTAGTGGAGTATGAGACTGTCAAAGTGTGTTAAAGGCATGCCTGATAATTTCTCAAGTATTGTGTACAAGACTGGAGAAGATGAAGATTTTTGCTTATTTTGGTAAGGTGGATATTGTTGGGTTTGTTGCTAAAAATAATCTAAAGTTGAAAAGGAAAAGAAAAGGGAAAGAAGAAGAATCCTAGAAGGAAAAGGAATCTAAATCATAGAAGGATTGTCTGATCTTTCAAGGAAACGAAGCCTATAAATAGAGATGTTTTCTTCTTCTTTTATACACAAGTGGTACAAGTGAATTGAGAGAAAAATTAGTGAGTCTAGCATCTTGAAGAGTTTTCTTGTAACTCTTTGTGGTTTGTTCAAAGGGCAGAAAATTAGGTGTGGTAAAACTCGGGGTGTCATTTGGGTCCGGTCAGAGTCTTGTGAAGAAAAATAGTAGCCTAGCATCTTGAGATTTCTTTAATTCTTCGCGGGTTAGACAAATGGTAGAAATTGGTAGATACGGTAAAATTTGGTATATTTTTCTTGTTGTACTTGGGGGATGAGTTTTGGCGAGTGAAAATTCTATATGGTTGTAGCGACTTTAATCATATAGTGGAAAGTTTTGACTGTCCGTTAAATTCGTCTTCGTCTTTTATTGTTCCTTGTCTCAATTAAATTCCTTGAACAACAGTCATACGGGCGTAATCGGGGAATTTACATTAATTCCCAACATTTTTGACCTAGGTCTATGTTACACCTATTTTATAGAAATGATTCATTTGTACCTTCTTGAACCTTAGTACCATATCTCAGTGAAAAGTAAAAGGGTTTCATATTCAATAATTATGATAAGTTAGGTACAAGACGATTATTTATAGTAAAATAAGACAAACCCTAAACTTTAACATAATAAGTTAAAGTACAAAAATAACCATATCAAAGATATTTAACGAAATAACACTTCTAACCAAATAATACTTATAACAATCTCATCTCATATATTTATCTTTCTTTAGTCTAGGAAAATTATGCTATTCACCACACTTAATGATCACCACTCTATGGAGTATGTTAGTACTGTTATATAATGATGATAAGTTTAATTAGGGACACATGTGATTTGAACTGATGCTATTCATCACTTGTATTGATCATTACCATCATTAGGTGGCATTAAATGATAAGTTCAATTCAATAAATGACATATCACTTCATGATATTTAATTTATTTTCTTTCTTTTGTAAATATTGTTTACTAGTATATAGTTCACCTTGTGAAACAAACTATTCTGAAATGACAAAATGCTTGACTACCATTCATCTAGTTTCTAATTTTGGCATATATATATATATCTCTGTGTTTTTTAATACATATTATAGAACCTTGTCATACCTATACCTAGTAAAGGCTAAAAAAATAGCCTCTCTATATGTCGTTATTAGTGGGTTGAAGTTTGATTAATATGGTTTCTGGTTGGCTCGAACTTTCCATTTCCCTTTTCCTTGACTAAATGCCCCCTTTTCAATCTCTATATTTTTAAATGTTATATATATGTTATTTTCAGCATGGAAAATATAATACAGAGATACCTTAAACATGCGAAGGAAAATATGGTTGTGGCTAACAAGAATGAGGTTCAACAAGATGTACAGGTCAGAAATATATATTTATCATTAATTTTAATGATTTTTGTCAACTGTTTCAGTGCTATAACTTAGCTATATACTTGAACAAATTGTTACTTTCTAATTTTTTTTTTTTTTTTTTTTTGAGGTGGGTGCCGGTTGTGACCTCGCAACCGACTCCTATTGTTGAAACAGCCTATAGGCATCGGTTCTGGACTTGCGACCGACGCCCATAATAGTAATATTATTTTCAAAATTGCCACCGCGTATTGTTTACGCGTCGTTTTTACCAACAACCGACATGTATGTCCTTTTTTTGTCTAATTCTGTAGTAGTGAGAGAACATAATGCTGAGCTCATAATAAGTGTTAGGGTTTCATTCTAATGAGCATTTTGCTTGTGGAACCCTACAGTAGAAGTTTTACTTACTCTTAATCAAAAGGTAGAAAAAAATGCTTATAAGATTATGAGTTTGTCCATATTCGATGAAAAGACTGAGAAAATACTAGGATTTGGGTGAGATAGTTACAATTATCATGTAGTTTTTTAATGGTTAAATTGGTTTTAGGATAAATGAGCACATTTGGATATTCAATGAGAAGTTTGGGATTCATTCTATGGAGAGTCAAGACTCAAGAGTGACCTAGACTCTATTTGAAATTCTTGTTGGCTGCCCAACTTTTGCTTTACAGAATGGATTATCACATTTGGTGAACTTATAAAGTTATTACTGGAGAAAAAGCATCTACCGTAGATTTTGAGGAGTAACAAAAAGTAATTTCTCAAATTCATATTAAGACCTTGGGGTTCTTTCTTAAAAGGATAACCTGTTAAGAGGAATGACCCAAATGCTGATATGTTGATTTATATTTTTATATTTAGTCGATGTGAGATTTATCCCTTAACATGTCCCCACAAGATGGTGGCTCGTTGAAGCAGACCAATCTTGAAATTTGTGTGCTTATTTGAGTCTTAACTGGATTGAATTGCTAGTTTGGGTTTGACGAGCTCTGAAGCCATATTAAGACTTTGGGGTTTTATCTTAAAAGGCCAGTCTGCTAAGAGGAGTAGCTAAAGCTCTTATATGTTGGTTTATATTTTTATATTTAGTCGATGTGAGATTTATCCCTTAACAATTCATTCTTTTATTACTAGTCCTAGATAAGATAATCATATTCACACCAAATTTTAATTTGTTTATATACAACAAATATATTTATAATGAAGCTCCCCTATTTTTACGTAAAATCTCATTTGTGTTCCCCCCCCCATTTTAATAGTCCTATTTTCATCTTTCAAGTCGTAGTTTCTATCTAAACATTTTTGCTAATCTTAGTTAAAATAATTTGCTAACTTTCCTATTTGCTTTGTGTTTTACTTATCATTCTCAAGTAAGAATTGTTTACTGCCGTTGGAGTTTAAAATTTTTGATCAAAGGAAATTTGTTAAAAATAAAGAAAAAATTATGAACAGAATTACAGAAATTAACATGAGGGTACAGTGTGCAATTGAATGTGGTGCTATTAACACAAAAAGTGGCGTGAATATAATCAGTCTTCTAATTAATAAAAAAAAAAAATACCAAACTCGTGAAACTTCACTTAACATTTAGGAATTACAATTAGTAATTTGTTCATTTCATTAGTTACATGAGTTACGAAATGTAACTCCCAAATATTTGAACCTTCCCTTTGAAAGCATATTTACCCTAGTAGTTGACTAATAGAGGTGATATATCCTTGAATTTTAAACTATTCTTTCTACCATAGTTTCAGTATTTTTACACTACCCTGTTCTTTCTACCATGATATATCCCTCACACTATTCTTTCTACCGTAGTTCAATTTCTCATAGTTATGTTCATTTGTGTCCATGAACATATGCTTGGTTTCGAGAGAGATTCTAAGAATTGAGCCCCACTACACATTTCTCTTTGCAACGGCCCCACTTCTTTATCACATAAGTGATAATTATCACATAAGTGATAATTTATCCAAGTATATGCATTACTTCTTTTAAATTAATTTTAATTCACCTGAATCATTAAAAGCTTTTTACTTAATTAACCTCTCATTTGTTGATATCACTATTATCTCGTAGGAATGGACAGGAAGTAACCCAACATTGATTTAACTAAGTCTTCATAGTTAGATTATTATCACTTTGAACCTAAGTCTTGAGATGTCGAGTCAACTAAG
>CAVNYN010247330.1:10433-50227 GCA_963692815.1 Nyctanthes arbor-tristis
TCATTAGTTACATGAGTTACGAAATGTAACTCCCAAATATTTGAACCTTCCCTTTGAAAGCATATTTACCCTAGTAGTTGACTAATAGAGGTGATATATCCTTGAATTTTAAACTATTCTTTCTACCATAGTTTCAGTATTTTTACACTACCCTGTTCTTTCTACCATGATATATCCCTCACACTATTCTTTCTACCGTAGTTCAATTTCTCATAGTTATGTTCATTTGTGTCCATGAACATATGCTTGGTTTCGAGAGAGATTCTAAGAATTGAGCCCCACTACACATTTCTCTTTGCAACGGCCGCACTTCTTTATCACATAAGTGATAATTTATCCAAGTATATGCATTACTTCTTTTAAATTAATTTTAATTCACCTGAATCATTAAAAGCTTTTTACTTAATTAACCTCTCATTTGTTGATATCACTATTATCTCGTAGGAATGGACAGGAAGTAACCCAACATTGATTTAACTAAGTCTTCATAGTTAGATTATTATCACTTTGAACCTAAGTCTTGAGATGTCGAGTCAACTAAGTTGGTTTTTCTTTGTAGACGTTTTCATTTCAAGGGTTATATTCCCACTAGTAACATTCAACTCTCGATTTAACCCTATGGCTCCATAATGTTATTCTTGTACTCGACATATATAATCAACATAATAACTCTAGAGTACTAGTTGTCTAATGGTATTTTGTCTATGACTTATATATAGAACCATTGTACATATTGCTCTTTGCCTTCCAATTAAAATGTACGTAAATAGCGAACACATGCTTTGCCCATCTTGACATATAATCAATAGAATAACTCTAGTTAAGATTAGTTGTCTAATGGTATTTTGTTTATGTTTATAACATATATATATATATATCTTGACTTACCATTGTACATAATGCTTTGTGCTTTTTCTTTTTTTTTTTGAAGGAAAATAAAGTTATATGCATAGTGCTTTGTGCTTTTGCAATTAGATGTATGTAAACTGCTGGTACATGCTTTGCCGATCTTCAAATATTTTCGATCGATTAACAAACAGCATCTTTGTTTAAGGCTATAACCTCAGAATTTATACTACTAGTATTTAGAGGATTATTCATGATATAGGTGCAGTTTCTAATATCATACAAATCCACTTATGAATTTTGAATATCAGATATTATTATACCTTTACATGCGGATATATCACTCAATAACTAAAAAGTATTTTGTAAAATGCAACCCAAACACACGAGTATATACCAAGTACCTTTGTGCTTCTATTGTTCCTTTACAGTAATCATGCACTAAATTACTCATGTAAACTAAGTCTAATCTACTAATCAAGCACATTAGGCTTTAATGACTCTCATATATGCAACAAACTTGTCAAATGAACTTATGACTCTTCATTTGACATTTAGTAGTTACACGTGATTGTTCATTTAAAGGTCACAAGTTATAAATTAAATGTAACTCCCAAGTACTTGATGATTTTAAATGCGTTGAACAAATTCACAACTTATTTTGACAAAACTTCGATTTGACTAGGCACTATTTTTGAATCTACTCATAGATTTTTCTCTCTTATTCCAGAACTTTGAACAGAGGAATATGTTTCATCTTATATGGTACAATTTTAAAAGCACTAAAGTGTAGGTCATGTTCTTTGTGCTGTTTTCACATCAATTGTTTTCAATTTTAAGCTTTTGAAATATTGAAAGCATACTTATTCTCATACTTCCTAAAAAACGTATGTCTAGAAATGAGGAAAAATTTTATAAAGAATACTCAAAATGACATTTGTCATTCGAGTGGTTCTTAATAAAAGTTTATAAACAAGCAAATCAAAAAAAGGAAAACAAATCTATTTTTTCCAAGATTAAACTAAAAATGCAATTTAACTTGAATATGAAATTCAAAATCAAAAAGTGAAACATTCCTACACACATACAAAACACAAGAAAAATGGCATACCTGTAGCTATTTAGGTTGAGCTTTCAGCTTTTTCAATTATTCATTTACAAAATTTGAACAGTAACCTTTCTGAATATTGAAAATTTAATATTATCATTATCATTCGAACAACATCTCTAACAGAATAATGTCAATTCTCTTTATAATTAAGATTTAGTGAAATTTGGGAAAATACATCTCCAATTGTCATGTGAATGATAAGAAGCAGCAAGATGTGCCAAGAGAAATATTTAAGTACAACGGATGTACCATCCTAGGTGGTACATCCTACCAATATTACAAATACATGCAATTAAAGTGTCCATGTTTGTAATTTAAAATCTTTATTTAATGAATAACAAATAAGAATGGCCCGACATGATATTGCATTCATACTATCTCTCTCTCTCCTAAGTCCGCACAACACTGTCTCATTTTTTTATGTAATTTCTCTCCCCTATCACGTGCTCTTCTCCTCCATCTACCTACCTAAATTAGTGTAAAAATTGAATCGAAAAATTAAAAATTGTGAGTTATACCTTATAAAAATTCATTTTGAGATTTATAATAATGTCTATTGGTATGATTTTAATTTTTTTTAGCGTGCGATAAAAAATATTATAATTACATTTTTATATATGAATATACTGACATCTATGAATATGACCTAAGCATTTTTTGAGCATTCTACGTGGTAAATATAATTTTAAATGAATTAAGTTTTCAATTTTATTACCAATTTGTAATGCTTTAATTGTTAGTAGGGTTATTGGCGCAAAAGGTCCCTACCTTTGAGTTGTTTTGTAGAAATCGTCCCTACCTTTCATTTATTGGCAATTCCATCCCCGCCTTTGCATTTCTTGGCGAAATTCATCCTTGCCGTTAATCTTTCCGTTTTTCAACCTTTATTTTTGTACTATTATATCTATATATACATACTTATATTTTATAAAGCCTAAATTAATGCATTAATTATTATTTTTTGTATTTTAAAAAAATTAAAGACTCAAATCTAAATACGCTAATAAAATGTTAGAGAAGATTAAATAAGAGAAGTGTGTTTTATTTTATTATGTTGTTTTACAGGGTTCAGAACTTATTACTAAATAGACGTATAGTTAAAAAAGTATCACAAGCACACTTATTTTATTTAATCTTTTCTAATATTTTATTGGCGTATTTAGATTTGAGTGCATTAATTTTTTAAAATACAAAAAATAATAATTAATACATTAATTTAGACTTTATAAAATATAAGTGTGTATATATAGATATAATATTGCAAAAATAAAGATTGAAAAACGGAAAGATTAACGGCAGGGATGAATTCCGCCAAGAAATGCAAAGGTGGGAATTGAATTGCCAAGAAATGAAAGGTAGGGACGATTTCCACAAAACAACTCAAAGGTAGGGACTTTTTGCGCCAATAACCCATTGTTAGTATATCGAAAAATATTTAAAAATATGTATATTTTTTTGAAAGGATATTTAAAAATATTATGCACATTATATTCATATTATAAATGTAATTATGAAATCTTCAATGTACATTCGAGAGAAACTTAAAATTTATTCCAAATGATATTGTAAATCGCAAAATGGAATTTTAAGTGACATATACTTGTTAATTTTTTAGTTTGCAATTTGCATTCAATATTGTCGATCTCATCAGAAAAGGACGTGGCAAATGGCAAACAAGGAGAGAGAATATGTTTACAAAAAATAAGTTGGAGGAAAAGTCATGTGTATGCTTAACTCTACTTTTGTTTTTAAAAAAATAAGATTTTAAATTACACACACAGACACTTTAGTGACCTGTATTTGTATTATTGGTACCTAAGTATTTCTCGTGGCGCGGAGTTCGCCACCAGGCGGGTTAGTCTCCATTGAGCAATCTACTATGGGATCATGGCTGAGATCCACTAGGCAACCACAAAATATTATAACAGCAAAGAAATCTAAGTTACACAAAATATCTCTTTCTCAAGAACTATAAACAATAAAGATTATTGCCTAAACTATCTCACTAAGAGATTATAGTGTTGGAATATAAAAATTAATCTTAGGAAGTTCCTAAGATTGATTTTTATATTCCAACACTATACTTGTGTCCTCTTCCACCATCAATTCGAGGACACAAGCATTACAAAAGAACTCTTTTTACTTTCTTTTATTTATTTATTTTTTCACTTCATCAAAAATGAAGCACAACATCCCTATTTATAGTAGTTCACCTCCTTAACCAATGGCTAGGATTTTGCCTCCGTTCCTTTAATCTAATGGTTATGATTCATCATCTAAAATTTGCCATATAAATATCTAATTAGATATTTATTCATCATACAAATATCTAGAAAATATCTAGAAAGATCTCTTACAAATATCTTCCAAAATATTATGATTTTTTTTTCTCTAAAGACTTATCCAAAAGTAGTTTCTAGGTGATGGGCAAATTGAGCTTCTTGTAGAAAATTATTTCTGTTAAACTTTTAAGCCCAAGTTTTTGTTTTTGCCCAAATCAAGTTTACTTCCAACACCCTTTTTTAAACTTGATTTGTCATTCCAAGCAGGCTTCTTTAACTTCATAAAGTTTTCATGCTTGAGTGACTTAGTGAGGATGCCAGCTATTTGATTTTGGGACTTCTTATACTCCAGTTGTATTTCTTTTCTCCACTGCACTCGTATATAGTGGTAGCGTGTGGTATGTGTTTGCTTCTATTGTGAGACACTGGATTTTTCAACTGGGCCATGGCTGATTTATTGTCAACACAAAACCTGCGTAGGATCTTCTCTTGACATACCCAACTCCTTTAGTAAGTTTCGAAGCCAGATTGCATGGCAAACCCACGATATAGTAGCAACATATGCGGCCTCACATATAGAAAGGGTGGCAATTGGATGCTTCTTTGACATCTATGTCAAGGTGGTGTCTTCCATGAAGAACACAAAACCAGTTGTGCTCTTTCGATCATCAACATCTCCAGCCGAATCACTATCACAATAACCAATGAGCATGTAATCATTAGACGGAGAATAGAACTAGCCAAAATTGATAGTACATTTCACATAGCAAAGTATTCTTGATGCCAAACAAGAGGGTGAACTCGCAAGCTTTAACAACTCGCAAGTTGTCAAGTTAAGAACTCACAAGTTCTTAGGAAAAATTAAGATGAATTCTTAAAAATAATCTATTCATAAAAAGTAAGATTGTTCAATACATTGATATAAGCACTATATTTATAGAGTTCAAAATGACTCTAATGGGCCAAAATAATCCTAATGGGCCAACAAAACCCTAATGGGCTAACAAAACCCTAACCTTAAGAAAAAGCCCTAACTTGGTAACTAAATAATAATAAAAAACTAATTGAATTACATAAACCTTAATACAAAATAAAAATAAATTAAAATAAGCTAGATAAATTATTTTATCCTTTGAGGATATGCATCAATTCTCTTAGCCGCCTTTAGATGAGTAACCATTGGAGTCTCGATGTTACGATTAACTAGCCCAACTACATAATAAATATTTGGCCTTGTGCAAGATAAGTAGCGCAAACTTCCAACTAAGCTCTTAAAGAGAGTTGGGTCTGCCTTCTCTACTCTATCATGTTTGGATAGCTTGATTCAACAATCCATAGGCATGCTTATCGGATTGCAATCAACCATCTTGAATTTCTCGAGGATATCCTTTGCATATCCTTCTTGTGGGATGAAAATCTCGTTTTCCTTTTTCTTAACTTTAATGCCTAGATAGTACGCCATCAGCCCAATTTCTGTCATCTTGAACTTTCTTCATCACTTTTTTGAAGTCAGCAAACATGCTTTGGTTTCTTCCACTGAAGACTAAGTCATCCACATAGAGGCATATGATTAAGATGTCTACATATTTGATCTTGATATATAGAGCATGCTCGTAAAGACACTTGATGAAACCATTCTCTTGAAAGTACCTGTCGATTCGGCTGTTCCATGCTCTTGGTGCTTGCTTTAGCCCAGAAAGAGTTTTCTTAAACTTTCGGACTTTGTCTTCATGTCCATTCACAACATACCCTGGAGGTTATTCTATGTAGACATCTTCTTCAAGTACTCCATTGAGAAAGGCGAACTTTACATCAATTTGATAGATCTTCCATCTATTTTGCGCTGCCAGAGAAATAATTAGTCTAGTAGTTTTTAAAAGACCAAATACCTCATCATAGTCGATCTTGGCTCTTTCACTATAATTTTTTACTAGAAGTCTTGCCTTGTATTTTTCAACATCTCCATTAGCATTTTTCTTGCCTTGTAAACCCACTTGACTTCAATGGGCTTGTGTCCTTTTAGAAGTGAGGTAAGCTCCCATGTGTCATTCTTCTCAATGGCCATGATTTCTTCATCTATCGCGCTACTCTAGTTTTTATCTTGTGCAGCTTTTTCAAAGTTCAATAGTTTACACTCTGCAAAGAGACAAAGGAGGGTGAGATTATCAAGTCTCTCAGTATCCCCATATATATCTTGTAAGCATTGTAAGCTTCTCGTGCGTTTTTCGTTTATTTCATTCAAGAAAAATGGTATTTCTATCTTTAGACATTGGTGGTGAAACGGGTGGTGTGCTGGGCTCTTCCGCTTCTTGCCCCATTGTCGGTTGCTTCTTATGCTCTTCATCAAAGTGTGGAATGAAATTATAGTTTTCTTCTTCGAAGTGGGGAAATAAATTATAGTTTTCTTCTAGAGTATTACAATCCCAACTGCTTTGTTCATCGAACTCCACATCTCGACTGGTGATTACTTTTCCATTTTTTGGTCTATAAAGCTTGTAGCCCTTTGAACTTGTATTATAGCCAATGAAAATAAGTTTATCAAATTTGTCATCAAGTTTTCTTCTTGTCTCATCCGGTACATGAGCGTGAGCAATACTCCCAGAGACTCATAAGTGGGAAATTGCAAGCTTCCTTCCACTCCAAGCCTCATGTGGTGTCTTTTCCCATATTTTTCTTGTTGGAGATCGGTTGCATAAATAGACTGCACACGCAATAGCTTCTGCCTAAAATTCTTTTGGCATTTTCTTGCTCTTAAGCATGCTTCGTGCAATGTTGAGGTTAGTTCTATTCTTTCTTTCTACCACTCCAGTCTATTTTTTTTTTTTTTTTTGTGGTATCTTGGAACTATTAAAGGACGTCTAATTTTATTTTCTTGAGAGAACTTCAAGAACTCCTTAGAAGTAAATTCTCTTCCTCAACCGGACCTTACCGATTTAATAGGACGTCCACTATCTTTCTCTACTGCAGCTTTAAACCTCTTGAAAGCTTTAAAAACTTTTTATTTTTCTTTCAAGAAATACACCCATGTTTTTCTTGAAAAATCATATATAAAAAGATGATAATTGCTCTTACTGAGAGAACTTGGCTTAATTGGACCACAAATATATACGTGTGAGCTCGAACGGCTTCTGGGCTCTTGAGTTTGTCTCATTTGGAAAACTTTTCTTTCCATAAATCTTTCACAAAACTAATTAGGATGGTTAATATGCGGTAATCCCTTCACCATGTTTTTCTTGTATAATAGCTCAAATCCTCTAAAGTTACGGTGCCCGAACTGGAGATGCGAAAGGCATGATGCATATTTATAGCAAGCCTTAAGACATTTTGCAATATCATCTTGGATGTTTAGAGGAAATTCTCACCTTCGTTATTAATTTTCCCTTGCCATCTATTATAAAAAGACAATAATCTTTCGAATAAATATTATAGCATTTCTCTAAGAGTTGACCTAAGCTTCTGATGATCTTTCCATGTCGGGGCACATAATAAACACAAGAAATCATGTGATGACTTCCATCCTTAGCACGGATAAGAATATTACCTTTTCCTTGTACTGGTACTTTAGATTTATCCCCAAAAGAAACATTGTCACTAACCTTTTCATTGAGCTCTGTGAACATACCTTTGCTTCCACTCATATGTTTGCTTGCTCTCGTGTCAAGATACATGTGGCTTCTTGACTTTTATCATCACCGTTGTGTGCTAGTGGTGGTGGCACGTCGTCTTCTTTTGTTTTTGCATGGTTAGTCGTCACCTCAACTTTATTATTTTTACTCCTGCACTCCCAAGCATAATAACCAAACTTTTCGCAATTAAAACATTGGACTTTAGATTTGTCGTATTTGAGTTCGATCATTCTCTTCCACGTCCTCTTCTTGAGGTTTCTCTTTTCTAATAATTGTTGTTGCTGAAGTTCCATTCTCGACTTCCATCGTGGTTACCACCTCGTCGTCTACCTCGGCCATGTTGACTTTTATTGTTGCCTTGGCTTTCGTCTTACTCGTTTTTGTTCACCTTGAAAAGTTGCTCGGCGATCCCTTGTTTTTTTTTATGCTTTTCTTCATAGGTTTGTAGTGATCCTTGGAGTCGCTCAATCGTCATATCCTCCACATCTTTTGTTTCTTCAATTGTCACAACGATATGCTCGAACTTGGGATCCAAAGACCGGAGTATCTTTTCCATAATTCTCACATCTTCTAATTTCTCACCTTTTTTTTAATTGATTTAAAACGGCCAAGACTCTTGAAAAATAATCGGAGATAGACTCGGATTCTTTCAATGTAATGACTCAAATTCACCACTAGAGTTTGAAGACGTACCTTCTTTACTTTCTTTCTCCTTTGTAGGAGGTTTGGAGCTTTGTCCCATGATGTCTTGGCGGATTTTGCATTGGAAATCTTCTCCAACCCATCGTCATCCAATGCTTGATGGATGAGGAAGAGAGCTTTCTTGTCTCTCTTTCTTGAATCCCCTAAACTATCCCTTTATTGTTGGGATAGTGATGGCTCATCTTGTGTCTTATTGTCTCTACAATCTCCCAAACATCACTTGCTTCAAGTAAAGCCTTCATAAAAAATACTCCAATTATCGTAGTTGTTTCCCTTTAGTGATGGAACCTAAAAGGATGCTAGCCATGACTTTTTAAAGACTTTCACTTGAAGTAGCTCTGATATCACTTTGTTGGAATATGAAAAATAATCTTAGGAAGAAGGCTTGAAAGAAGGGAGCAATTGAATTGATGGTGGGATTGTTGGAATATGAAAATTAATCTTAGGAAGAAGGCTTGAAAGAAGGGAGCAATTGAATTGATGGTGGGAGAGGAGACAAGTATTACAAAAGAACTCTTTTATTTTCTTTTTTTTCACTTCGTTCACTTAATATAAAATGGAGCACAACACCTCCATTTATATAGTAGTGACACCTCCTTAACCAATAGCTAGGATTTTGCTACCATTCTTTAAACTAATGGTTTCAATTTATCATCTAGAATTCTCTATACAAATATCTTAGATATTTATCCATCATACAAATATCTAGAAAATATCTAGAAATATCTCTTACAAATATCTTCCAAAATATCATGATTTTTTTCTCTAAAGACTTATCCAAAGGTAATTTCTAGGTAATGGGCCAACTGGGTTACTTCTAAATGTCATGATTTTTTTAAGCCCAAGTTTTTGTTTTAGCCCAAATCAAGTTTACTTCCAACATATAGCCCTTACAATTTACAAGTGATTGCACTAAGAATCAATAAATCATAGAGAAAACTATAGTGAGAAGGGAAGAGGAAAGAGGGTTTTAGTGAAATCTTAGAAAATGGATTAACCCCAGACTGAGGAAGAGATCACTATTTAAATGTGACTGGGATCAATCGTCCAAGGAAAGCCATGTGTCACAATTATTTTTTTATTTTTTAAATGCCCACCTGTCATCTAGGGGGACGTCATGAGCCTTACCTCCAATTTCACTTACAAGACAGAGATGCAATCCTTCTAACAAGAGCAAACTCCAAAACTATTGTAAATGCAAAGGAATTACTACGCAAATACAAAATCATATGCAAGACAAACCTATACAACTACTTACATTTTAAACTTTTTAAGGCGAATGTATATAAGGCATAGCCAGTTTATCTAGCTTGAAAATCCCTTTAGCTCGTCCTTCCAACTACCTTACCACAATCATTTGGTACCTTCTTTGCCTATTACCTTCGTCAACAAAATTATCAGCAAGAGTATTTGCTTATCGCCACACATCACTAAATTTGATCTCCATTTGGTTGCTCTTCGCTTGAATTCTACCCACTTCATGTTGTATGCCCCAAGGACCAGTGATTCGACCCAAATAAAGGTCAATAACTAGCTGAGAATCTGACTCCACCCAAACTCTATTTATCACATTCTGAAAACACAATCCAATTCAGTACTGCCTCAAGAATAGAACTACAATCATAAACCTCATAATAGCCAAATTGAAAGTTCGTCTTGCAATCTCGTATAATACCTCGCCAGCAACTTTATTACAACCTTGAAAGGAACCATCAGTATTCAATTTACTCCAGCCAACTTCAGGTTTAACCCAAGAAATAACTGCACATTGAGATTCATTATGCCCAACAGGTTTATCTGCGAAGGATTCAAACCTTCCAACCAATCAAGAAGTGCACTTTTTTTTAATAACTCTAGCAGCATTCATAGCTATATTACTACTGTTCCGTTCTAACCATAAAAACCAGAGAATGTACAGTGGAATCATCATCACATCATTAGTCTAATTTACAGTGGAATCATCATCACAGTGTTAGTCTTCTGTTTCAAATGAAATAACCAATGCATACAGCAATTTTGAGGTGAAGAGTAATTAAATTTAGTAGTGATACCAGCCGACTTAAAGAAATTCTTCCACACTTGAGCTGCAATAGAGCATTTATAAAAGAGATGAAGAACAGATTCCCCCTTATTACAACCTTGGCACTTGGAAGCTAATTGAATATGAAACTTATTTTGCATCACATCGTTTGTAGGTATCCAGTTGTGCCATAGTTTCCATACAAATAAAGAAAATTTTGGAGGAACTTTATTATTCCATAACAACTTGAAAGAAAGCTGCAAAGGCATAGAATCTGTAAGGAGCCAATGCAATTTTGAAGAGAAAACTCACCATTAGGGCTCTGAGACTAGAAAATAGTATATGTACCTTCTCCAATAGGAATCTGGGTGATCATCTGCAGGTCTTTGGGGACAGTATGAAGTAGATCACTATTCCTGCCACCATCAAAGATAAAAACACACTGATGTAATGATACTAGATAGCAGCCTGCATTGGGTATAAACAGAACCATTACGAAGCCATTGGTCATAATCAAAAGAAATATTACCTTTCCCAATTTTCCATCTAATATGCGGCTCAACGAGGTGTCTAACATTCACCAGCCTCTTCCAGATAGAAGAATCTGACGCTTTTACAGTTACCATGGAAAGATGCTCATTTCCACAATATTTAGTATTCATAACCCAACTCCTCAAAGTTTCCTATTTTCTGAAATGCCACCACAATTTACAATCAAAAACCCTTACTAAACAATCCTAGTGATCTTCTCATTTATGGCTTTGGGAGGATTAAGAGCTTGTAGTAAATGAAGAGGCATTGAGTTAAGTACATGTTTAACTATTACCAATCTTCCTCCTGTAGAAAGGAGTTTATGTTCCCAGCCCTTTAACCTTCTTCTGATCTTAGCCAATAATAATTCTTCAAAAAGGACAATTTTCCTGTTCCCTTTATGCAAAGGAATCCCCAAATATGTAAAAGGCATATGTTGATAATTAAAACAAGTAACCTTCTGAACATTCTTCTTATGCTGTTCTTTACTAGTAGTGAAACAGCTTTTAGCCTCATTTATACATTGACCAGAACTTCTAGAGTATTCCTCTAGATAATGCTGCAACTTCTTAAGTACAGATTTATGGCCATTACAAAAGATTATAATGTCATCAATAAATGAGAGGTGTGAGATCAAGATAGGACCCTTACAGTCATATTGCATCTCAGGATTTCTGGTAAACAAATTAATCAAGCCTCTAGATAAAACCTCAGTAAAAATCACAAACAGAGAAGGTAATTTTACATAAACCAATAAATAGATCAAATCAATACCAACAACATACTCTTCACAAAGAATAAATTTTCACACTTCCCGATAATCTTGCTTTACATTCCAACCACATATTCTTCTATAAATCTAACTTTTATTAATCAATTTACATATAAAGCTCCCAAGAACAAACTCTGAGAGCTTGTTTCATAAAGCAACAATTCCACCTCATTAGACATTTTGCTTTGTGAGTAGTAGAACTAAGCATAGCCTGAGCTTCATTTTGCTTTTTATCACTCTATATATAAAAGTATGGATGAAGGAAAATCTTTTGATTTCCTTATTCACCCCTGTGATTTTTTGAAAAACCTATTTTACCCTTATGGACCAACATATACTTACTCTTTTATCCGAACTTTCCAAATTGTTTTTTAGCCTTCAACTATTAATTCAAACCTTTTAAATTCTTTCTTTTAATATTCTATTCATTTTTCATGTCATTAATTTCAAGACGCTTCATTTCATGCATTGATAATCATCAATTCGAAACATTTGATTTTATACGCTCGAAACAAAATCCGACAATTCGACGCTCTCCACATTTCATTTGTCCAATTATGAAGACTGAATTTAAATGATAATTCGAATCTCTTATAAGTTACAAACATCAGTTTCATCTCTTGATATGATTTCCAAACTGAATTGTACAAGAATTATATTCAATATAATCACATTGTATATGCATTAATTATAACAATGCAATGTGCAATCATGTAAAATGATAGTATTTGTATGTTAATTTTTTATTTATATATGATCATCGGTATAAATAAGTTGAATGATCAATATCTTTTTTTTTCTTTTAAATTAATTTTTTTGCTTCACATAGATTATATAAAAAATCAAATAAGTGAAGTGGAAGGGGAAAGTAATTAGAATGTATAATTAAAATTGAAATTTGTTAATTGTGAGATATTGTTTTGAAGAATTAAAATAATATTGGAAAGAAAATGGTGATAAGAGAACGATTGAAAGTTTGATCATATTTCCATCTTCATCAGCTTATTTAATTATCAATGGCACTTGATAAAAAAAGAATATGAACATCTATGTCCTTCGGAAAAAATGAAGCGTATAAAGACTTCTATCTGGATTAGTTCAACAATTATTGCGTAACAATTAGAAACATCAGTTTCATTTCTTGATATGATCATTTCCAAGTTGGATTGCAAAAGAATTGTATTTAACAATATAATCACATTGTATATGTATTAATTATAATAATGGGATTTACAATATTGTAAAATGATAGTGTATGTTGTTAATTTTTTATTTTTCTATTATTGGTATAAGTAAGTTAAATGATATTGCCAATGAGGCCTATCCCATTTGGTTAGGGGGCTAGGCTAAGGTACTGGACCTAGAGGTCCCAGTTCGATTCCCCTATATGGTGTATTTTCTACATTTTATTGTAGTGTATATTCCCACTATATGTGGGTTTGTATTGTTGATTTTCTTGGCTCTATGTTTTAGTAGGATAAAAATCTATGCGCATTTATGCTGAATGATATTGTCAACTATCTTTTTCTTTTAAATTAATTTTTTTAGGTTCACGTGGATTATATAAAAATTCAAATAAGTGAAGTGGAAGGGGAAGTAATTAGAATGTATAATCAAAATTGAAATTGTTAATTGTGAGAAATTGCTTTGAAAAATTTAAAATAATATCGGAAGAAAATGGTGATAAGAGAATAAATCTGTCTTTTAAATTAATTTTTTTAAGTTCACGTGGATTTTATAAAAATTCAAATAAGTGAAGAGGAAGGGGAAGTAATTAGAATGTTTAATCAAAATTGAAATTGTTAATTGTGAGAAATTGCTTTGAAGAGTTTAAAATAATATTGAAAGAAAATGGTGATAAGAGAATAATTGACAGTTTGATCATCTTTCCATTAGCTCGCTCAATTATCAATGACACTTGATAAAAAAAAGAATATGAACACTTTTATGACAAAATAATCATATTATTCTTTTCAACAATATTAATTCTTTTCAATATTACGTCAAATTGAATGTGTCAATTTGAAGTTTAATAAGAGCCAACTTCTAAGAACTAATTTTGTTGTAGATCTTAAAAATTATAGACAAAATATCTAATTTCTGACCAGATCTATCATACTTCATTAAATTAAGTCCAAATTCTCTTTGTTATTTTTCAATTTTTTCTAGCACGGTTTATTTCATTCGATTTTCTTTCTTTTTCAAATTAAAATTAAATAATTTATATCCATACTTCGAAATTAAATCAATTCTATATTATTTTTACATTCTATCTTTTGATTAATTTGTCTATAGAAATGACAATTTCTAGTTTTATCTATTATTTATTTTATTACATATTTTTAAGCTATAAATATAACCAGTAATCACATTGTGTAAACTATAGGTAATAAAGTTCTAGTTATTAACTTAAAATTATAGTTTATCTAAATTTACAAAAAAATAAAAACACAACCACGATCTCTAAAACCAAAGTATAAAAGTTGGGCATATATCCAAAAAAGTATTTCAATATAAAATATAATAAGTAAATTATATTGAAAAAATAAATACTTGATTTAAGTTAAACTGGACAAGTGCTCATCAACAATAGCAACAATAATAATAATCTATGTTGTTAGTTGTTCGAGTTGAGATCAATCTTGATTCTTAATTGGGAGTATAATAATCATACTATTATTATAATTATATATAGAATTAGCATATTTCCTTTGAGTACAACAATCAGTTTGGCCAGAAATTTCAATACTTTAATATCTTCATAAGCGTAAGATCTATAAGATAATTATCTTTATTGAATACAAGCTTTCAAATGCTAAATGAATTTATACACTTTACCGTTAAAATTAATTTTTATGGTTTTAGATATCAAAATTCCTAGTGCAAACGTTTTACTTTTCCATAAAAAATCTCTATAATAGAAATTCAAACCTACGTCTAAAATTGTATAGTCAAATTTCAAGGTGAAAAATTTTGTACTTATCATCTATCATTTACTTAGGACGTGCGATGCACATTGTCATCATTAGTTACCTGTAAAAAGAAAAGAAAAATTTAAATCTAAACAAACTAACTAAAGATTACAGAGTTAAAAACAATCCCAATCTTAATTAAGTTCATACAATATTTAAACCTATTTAGAGATAAAACCTTGGTCCACATGTCAGAATGACTGAATACCGTGGAAGTTTTCTCAACTTTTACCATGCCCTTTTATGGTAAATCCCTATGAAATGGAACTTAACACTTGCATATTTAGTCCTATCATGAAAAATCGGGTTCTTACTTAAGTGGATAGCACTCTGAGTGTTTGTAATCAATGCTACATTGCTTTCAATTCAATTCATTCAATAGATCTCTAATCCACAATCCTTCTTTAATTAAGTGAATCACATGCAACAATGTGTTCAGCCTCTGCAGAGGACAATGCAATAAGTTTCAGTAGCTGGGATTTGCTACTTATGCATGAATCAATTGCAAAAAAAAAAAAAAAACATATGAAGATGTCTTCTTCTTGTATCTAAAACCCTGCAAAATCAGAATCATAGTAAGCTTTCAAAATAGCACCTTGTTTGTATTTAGTGTACAAAAGACCTATCCTTTCTATACCTTTCAAGTATCTAAGCATACCTTTAAGAGCATTCCAATGCATTTCTCTAGGATTTGACATGAATCTATTCAAGTCATAAACTACATAGGCCAAATTTGGCCTTGTAGACTCAATTATGAACATAGTAGAAACTAAAGCATTTGCGTTGGGTAAAGAACTGGGTTTTAGGAGAGTTTATAGAAGAAAGTTTATATTGATTTCCTAAAGTAAAGAAATGGGTTTGGCATTTTCCGTAGAAAACTTTTCCGAAATTTTTGAAAAATATGACGCTTGATTTTCTCTCTTTCAACGCTTATGCCAAAAATCTTCTTTTGCGTGTCCTAAATCTTTGGTTTCAATTTTTTGCTTTAAGTTTATTCCTCATGTAATTGATCTATTCATGTTATTGCAGGCAGGTAACATATCATTAACATAAAGAAGCAAGTAATCACACAGAATTTTGACCACCATATTTGTAATAAAATAAACTAAAATCATATATAGTTGTCTTTACGAAAACCAAGTTTTATCATATAGATTTCTTAAGTAATTCCCAGTTCCATAAGATCTTTTGGCTTTTCAACCAGAACTCAAGTGTTCTTATACAGATAATTAATTTCGTCTTTGATAACAGCAAGCCAAGGATTAGATTCAGAACAGTTAATTGCATATCATCAGCAGAGATATATACAAAAAGTTTCAAAGTAATCATTAGAATATCTAGTAGAAGATCTCACCTATCTTCTTACCCTATCTCTTGTGTGTTGATAATTGCTGGTTTATTGTTTTGTTGCTTCACCTTAGTGGGAGCACAACGGCATAATAACTAGGATCACTCAGCTCCAGATAATGAACACACAACCCGGAGTTCACCACTAGGGTTAGTCTCCATTGAACAATCCATTGAGGGATTCTCTCTCGGTTCCACTGGGCAATTTCAAAATATTATAATGGCAAAGAAATCTGAGTTACACAAAGTATCTCACTCTCACAAGATCTAACCACAACCAAGCCTAACCTATCTCACCAAGAGATCACAACCTTACAAATTTACAAGTGATTACACCTAGAATCAAGAGGCAAATCAGAGAGAAAACTATAGTTAAAAGAGAAGAGGAAAGAGTTTTTTGTAGCACAGTAAAACTTGGAAAACAGATTAACCCTAGAATGAGGAAGACATGCTATTTAAATGAGAGACCGGGGATCAATGATCCAAGGAAAGCCACATGTCACGATCTTGATATAAAGCAGCAACATTGAGCCACAGGTTTAACCAAGGCATGTGAGTTGATCTTGTTATATAAAGCTTTTGATTTTACTGAACTACGTTAACTTGTGTTCGTTAATTGTTCTGATACCAGGCAGTGGTGATTTTTTCAGCTTTGTACTCATATGATAACTAATCTTGTAGCTGCTGCCAAATTTCTCAAACTTCAGGGGTGTGACTGTGAACTGCATTGTTTTCATACCAAAAGCTTTCACATAGTATTGCTTGGCTCTTAGTAGTTCTTCTAATAACTGGTTCTGTTGCAGCACCTGAAGGATGAAGCAGAATTCATGGCAAAGAAGATAGAGCTCCTTGAAAGTTCCAAACGGTTTGTGTTCTTAGCGGGATTATTTTTTCTCTTTTATTTCTGAAAATCTTCATTTAATGCTTGAGTCTATGGTGATGTATGTGGTTCACAGGAAGCTTTTAGGGCAAAGCTTGGGAACATGCTCACTTGAAGAACTGCAAGATATTGACAGCCAACTAGAAGAAAGCCAAAAAAACATCAGAGCAAGAAAGGTACAAATGTAATACACTAGAATCAGGATTTCACTGAGTTCAATTAATTAGCACCCCAACTTGAAGGTTAAGTCCATAGTTAGGAACTTAGACCTAGCATGCTTGAAATGGGAGTAGGCCTAGGGGAGTGTGGACTCCGATCCCAGGATGATATATAAGTAATTTGTTTTGAGCAAAGCGGTGGCTGTAACCTCTATATTAGATTGATAGTGCGAGCAAGAGGGATTTTTATCAAGTGTGGTGATAGCTGAGCACTCTCGAAAAGGGTAGGCCTAAGCGAAGCAGACTTGGGAGTGAATTACCAGTCTTGATACTAGATGATGTAGGATGGTGAAATGTATTAAATTTGAATCTAATTCAAATTTCAAGTAGCCATTTCTGCTCAGCTCTAAATACAGTGTAATTAACCAGTACTTCCTTGAAAATTTAGTAAGAACAATAATGACAGCAGTGATTTTGACATTTTTCTTATTGAATTATATATAGGCTGAATTGTACAAGGAGAACATAGAAAAATTGAAAGCAAAGGTACCATATTATCCACCTCACTTCTTCTTTTCCTACATTAATTAGTCATGTTACTATAAATTTATTTTGTGAACATCTTATTGCATAAACATTCATTCAGGAGAAGTTTCTTTCCGAAGAAAATACAAGACTGCGTGAAAAGGTAAGTCCTATTACGAGTTTAACACTTGATTTTGCAATTTACCGGGCAGATATGTGCACTTTTCTTGTATATATCCTATGAAAAGATAGCCTGCAGGCTATGTGGTAACAGACAATTAATCCTGGCTGTAGAAATGCCCAGTTGAAGACTTGTGCTAGAAAATTCATCAATCTTCTTTTTACGTAAAAAAGTTGAAGATTTCTCCGCATTTTCTTAGAATTTAATTGAAATATTTATTTGTGTCCAGTGTGGATTAAAGCCAAGCCAAGCTCCAGAGAAAGAGAGAGAGAATGCCAGTTGCAGCCAAAGTGCATGGAGCATAGGGGTGGTGACTGATCTGTTTATAGGTCTAAATCCAATCCAGAATGGCCACTGATAGTCTTTATTTTTCATTTTTAAAATGAATTATGATTTCCAGTAAAATCTGTTGTCAAATATAAGACAATTGCTTGGGATATATATGATGAATAAATTTAAATTGAGTGGCAGTGTGACAGTGAGTAAATGTATATGTCTTGTATAGTGTACAGTTATTTTGTTTTATTCTCATATTTTATTTCTTATATTATAGAAAAATATATTCTTCGTTTTTTTCCCAAATGATTTATGCTCTTGTGGCGTTCTTTGTTTTTTCCAATATTTATAGTCAAATCATAACTATTAATATACTTCGTTTTTCCGCCCATTTTTTGTTCTTTTTTCTTCCACATAGAATACAATCTCTATGGTATTTAGAGGCATTAATTAAGTTTGTTAAAGAAGAAAATAGAGTAGGATAGGAGTGGTAGTGTCATTTTCATCAGAGATTGCATCTTCTTGGTTACTTTGAACCCTCTTTCTTGTGCATAAGAAGAAAGGAACTTTTGGAGGTAGCAAGTTATGGGCAAAGAGTGGCTGTATTGGGTTGGTGGTGGGGCTAAATCCACCAGAAGAGGAAGAATACCACATCACTTGAAAGAAGACTCAACTTCTGCTTGCATCTGTTCTGTCTTTCATCTTTGATTTGCATCTTTTGCACCACCAATCCTCCCATCTTCAACAAGGAGGAGGAGAAACTTCTCTACTCAAAGGTCCCATTTTTTCCTTTTTTTTTCCCCTTCTTCTGTCTGCGTCTTTGTAGATTTTGAACTCAAATTTGGTTAATTTCTTGCAGGAGTGGAAGCTCCAAGAAACAGCTTGGAGTCAGAGGAGATTCCAATGGAGAAGTACTTATTAGCCTTTGAAAGAAGAAGAAATTTTGAATTTCCCAGTGAGTATAATTTTCTTTTTCCAATGTATCATCACTGGGGACCGCAAAGTGGGTAATAATGATGATAATTATGATTAGTTAGTTAAATCTTGAATTATTTTGAACTGGGCTTTTTGGATAATCCATTCCAGGTGGGAATTCGAATCAAAACAGGACGAGAAAATAAATCACTGAGTGTCAACTTCTGGTTCAGAATCAAGAATTGATAATCTTTCATCAGAATGCAGCACTTCTTCAGGGACAAAAACTCCAAGTTTAGTGGCAAGACTCATGGGTCTTGATCTGCTTGCTGAATCCCCTTCCCCTTCAAGTTCCAGGACTGTAACGAAGTCACAGTTTGGTCCCCGAGATTCTCGAACTGAGAAACGAGACGTGTTTAGTTCTGGTGCTCGTTCGCTGCCGGAGACACCAAGAGTTTCATCAGGCAGAAGGTCGGATGTCGAGCACAGGCTGTCCCTTCAAATAAACAAGGAGAATTTGTTTGATAATTTTCAAATCCAGAACAGGAAAGATGAAAATGGAAATCCAGGTCATTATGCAAAGCAAATAATGAAGCAAATTAAAGAAAATGTCAGCAGAAAAGTTGGCATGGATATCTCAAACACAATCAGAAACACGGAGCTAATAAAGAGAGATGAACATCTTGTTCTGCTCAAGCCCAGAAATCCACCCAGGATTTTAACGGGATTGGATGGAAAATCCAGGCTGGCAAGGCAAGGCAAGGCAGGCAGGCAAAAAAATGTTAACCAATTAAAAATTCATTCCATTTATCAACCAATTTTGGTTACATGACAACACCACATTTAGCCACATATTTTTTTATGTGATGTGAACTTTTCTCCATATGGCACAATCAAATGTTGATTCCTATACAAAATTTGAATTTTAAATCCATTTATAAACTCACATTTTTATAAATGGTTACAAACAATCTTTCCAGTCGTAGGTATCAGATGTTCTTCCCTCGAAAAAGACCACACAATTAGTAGTTTTTGCTCAAGATCATACAATCAAGAAAACATCAAACAAGACGAAGCTAGCGGACGGTGCTGCCGCTACCTCCGGTGAAAGAAACTCACACAATTAGTAGTCCTTTGTTCTAAAAAGTGCGCCTAGGCGGCAAAGCGGAGCCTCCATGCCTCGCTTAGGCTATAAGCGGGGAAAAAAGCGGTCAACAAAAATTGTTGACCGCTTAGGTGCGCCTAGGCGCGCTTTTCTCCCACGTAGGCGAGCTTTTTTTTTTTTTTTTTTTTTTTTTTTGCCTTTGAAGATATGGTTAAGGTATCTATTTAACCTACACGACGCTCTTCCGATCTAAGGATCATGACAATTATTAATTTATATCAAAGTCTACAAAATTTTCTTTACATATTCACTTACACAAATGTCTATTTTGTTTATAAGCCCTAATCATGTTGTTTGTTTACAAAACTTTCAATATGTGACAATTATTTAAACTTAAGACTAAGCATAAAGGACCAAGACAACTGTTAATTTGCCTCAAAATCTACAAAATTTCCTTTACATAGTCACTTGCATAAAGGCTCATCTTATTTATAAGCCTCAATCATATTGTCTTTTTACAAAACTTTCAATGTGGGACAATCAAAAAGTTAAAACAATACTACTAAATTTCTTTTTCAAGTTAGAATTTTTTTATTAATAAATTTCTTTAAAAATCATCATTATTATATTATTTTTTTAACAATAGTCAAGAACAATTGTTTTAATATATAATATTACTAGAATTTGTAACATTATAAAGATTTTTTTAAAGAAAATTATTCTGATTTATAATATGTTTATGAGTAATGCTATTTAGCACCAGTGGTGCTTGGCACCATATCAATGTGGCATTGAATGATAAGTCAAATCAAGTGGGTCATTTATTTATGTATTTAATTTCACTTACCATTCAATGCTACATTAGTTGCCACATAGACTGGTGCCAAGTATAACTGGTGCTACATAGCATTATTCTATGTTTATTGACTCTATTTAAGTTATATGCTATTATTATGTAAAATATATATATATATATACACACATGTGGAGAATTAGTTTTTATATATCTTCTCATTTATTTAAGTTGTTTTCTTGTTGGTGAAAAGTGTGAAATGAGTTTTCTTACTTTTATTTTAAGTGGCAAGTGTTATTTATTTTTGACAATTACATTATTTTTTAATACTTAATCCTTATAAATGTATAATAAAGTAGAAATTGTCCATCTTTTGCCTTTTAAAAATATCAAACTTGCATTATAAAAGTGTTAAAATTATAAAATAGATGTAATATTTATGATTTTACATTTATTTTCTAATTTAGGATACATATTTCAAATATTTAATAATTTTAGACTTGTTAAAATAAAAAAAAAATGAAAAAATGAAAAACGCTTTTTAACGTTTAGGCGCCTTCTAGGCGCGCTTGAGCTCGTAAAGCTTGAAGCTTGAGGTCGACGCTTTTCCACGCTTCACGCTTTTTAGAACACTTACATAAACAAAATACTCAGACCTGGTGGAATTATCCACAGTAATTCCCTCGTCTCCTTCGCCAAATGGTACTCCTCTTCACACCCTCTTGACCCATCCATTTTCCACCTGCTTGAGCTCCTCGCCTGCGGCACCACCACACTCAAGTGCAACAGAAAGCTTTCAACTAGTGGACGAACGCTTAGGTCGAAAACGGATATTGTATACGAAAGTTATGCTCGTTTATTCAAACACAAATTATTGAACTTGCTAAAAGAATGAGAAGTTGATGGTAAATGGATTCAAAGTGATTGACTTAACTACAGAAGTTGCGAACGGGAAATTTAATTTTGGAATAAGAAAATAATTCTAGAAATATTAATTTTGATTAAATATATCTAATTAATAAAATAAAATAAAATCTGTATATTATGAAAAAGTTGGACAGCCAATTATATTCAATAGAATTACTAAACGGTCAAGATGAGATGCAGTTTTAACAAGTGAAAAATAGAGGGAAAACAAAAATGATAACGACTCTGGTATTATGTATATAATAATAATAATATAATATAGATAGATATAGATATAGATATATATATATATATTATGATAGAAATTAAGATTAATAATTAATTTTATCAAAAAAATCCAAACTAAAAAAAAAGAAAAAAGAAAAGGAGAAATTGGCGGCAAATGGATTCGAAGTGGTTGAATCAATTATAGAGCTGAGATTTATGGTAGAAATGAACGGGAAATTTTATTTTGGAATAAAAAATAATTCTAGAAATATTAATGTTCATTAAATATATGTAATTAATAAAATAAAATAAAGTCTACATATTATGAAAAGATTGGATCATCAATATCTTCAAGAGAATTACTAGAAAGTCAAGATAAGATGCCAATATTAGTAAATGCCACGGATGCCATGTAGAATTAAATGCCACGAGGGTACATCACATGTTGAAAATTTTCCAGCACTCTCAAAAAGTACAATCCCATGTAATGTAGGTACATGAATGCATACCACGTGGATACATTTACATGAAATCATATATCCTGTATAGGACCGGATAGCATCATATATTGCAACATAGATAGGGGCAGATTCAAAAATTGACAGTGGTTACAACAAAAATTATGAATTTAATGGGGATAATATAATTTTTAAAAATTTTTCTATATAAATTTTAGAAAATCTTTTAGGCTGACACTAGCTTTAGGATCTAAGAATTTTATTGACACGGGTTGTAACCTTACGAATATAAAAATTTAAAAATTTTCTATATAAATTTAAAAAGAAATCCGAGCTGGTATGAGCTAAAACCAATATTCTAAAAAGTGTAATATGTTGAAAATCGTCGAGATCAAGTTTTAAAACTCATGAACGCTTAACTGCACAAATTCGTGATAATACGCGATAAAGCGCAATGTGTGGTAAAACGTCGAGTCCAAGTTTTGAATCTAAGTGTTGTCTAGACGAAATTTATGCGAGTTTTTTGAAACGCTAGCTAATACCAATGCCGGCCCGTAGCTACGTCTGCCCATGAACATGGATCATTAGCTGCTATAATGACACTCGACGTGTGTTCACAAATTTATTATTTCTTTTACTTTGTTAAATTTATTCAAACTAATTATATCTACATATCTCGTAAGATTCATCTGTACTAATAACTCAGTCATTCAACTCAACTCATTTAGCCTCTTCTTTCATATAAAAATATATAATGAGAATACATTTTTAGGAGCTTACAAACATCCACTCAACGTGGTTGGTGGAAAATGGTTTCTAGGTAACGCCATGACCAGTTGAGAAGGAACAGGCGAAAGGGACACGCGAAGAAAATGGTTTCAAGGTAACGCCCAAAGGAGGAGGCAGAAGGGACACGTGACAAGCCCAGTTTGCTGAATGAGCTGTCAGCATGTAATTCGTGGATTCATCAAATCATCGTACTAACGATACAAAAATGGGTTTCCAATTTTTTATCAAACTGTCTATAGTGTGTCTACCAATACATTTCCTGTATGAGAAACAGCTTCCAGTTTCCATTTTTCACCATTTACCAAAACTAAAATCTATCCCTTATTGGCTCTATTCGTGTGCTGTAGCAGACGTTGATAGATAAGGAAATGTTGGGTTCTGTGGTCTGAAACTAAAGAGATCGAGAAGGGAAAGAGAATCCTTTTTTGGGGCATTTCGAATTTCCAGATTCTTGAACACGGTCTATTTTAGTTCATGTTCATTTCTTGCCTCGTATTTCTGGGTATTTCTGATCTCCTGTGCTGAAGTAAACCAACTCCCCCTTTTTATCAGAAATAGAAATATGATTTCCAATTGTAGCAAGTTTTTCTGGGTTGGAGTTCATGATTTTCCTTTTTGGGTTGATTAGCAGAAGCTGAATTTTTTATCTTTTATTTTTTTTGGGTTGGAAAAATCTATTAGGGTTTTGGGCCTTCTGGGTTTTCTTGCAAGAACTCCTACACAAATTTATGGAAAATGAGGCTTATGTTATTGGGATCTTTCTGATTTAAATTTAAATTTAATTTCTCTGATTTAAGCTGCTGAGGGCACAAGGGATACTTGAATTTTCATTAGGGTTTTCTGTTATATTTGCAGAAAAATGGTGAGAGGAAAGGTTCAAATGAAGCGAATCGAGAACGAAACAAGTAGACAGGTTACCTTCAGCAAACGCAGAAATGGGCTCTTAAAGAAAAGTTATGAGTTATCAGTCCTTTGTGATGCAGAAGTAGGATTGATTATTTTCTCACCAAAAGCAAAGCTTTTCCAGTTCTCAAGCTCCAAGTACGTTTTTGATTCACTGTCAAATTTATTGGACAAATAAAATCTTTATTATATAAAGGCATTTTTGCTCAATTTCTTTCTTCTTTGTTATTATTATATCTAAAGGATCACAAACAATAGGGTACGGGTGGTGGTACTTTTGAGTGATTTCCAGTACTGTGTCTTTACACTTCTCCCTCTTCATCTTTCATGCATTAATCTCCCTACATATTTTGTATCATTGAAGGCTCGCTATGTTTGCAAGAAATTAATTACTAGTGGATGGATTTATAGAAATGATTCATTTGTACCTTCGTGAATCTTAGTACTATATATCTGGGGTTTTTAATACATATTATAGAACCTTGTCACACCTAAAGGCTAAAAAAACATATGTAAATAAATAAAGTTCAAACTTAAACCTCCCTCTATGTCATTATTAGGGGATTGAAGTCTGATTAATATGGTTTATAGTTGGCTCGAACTTTCCATTTTCCCTTTTCCTTGACTAAATACCCCCTTTTTAATCTCTATTTTTAAATGTTATATATATGCTATGTTTCAGCATGGAAAATATAATACAGAGATACCTAAAACATGCGAAGGAAAATATGGCTGTGGCAAAAAAGAATGAGGTTCAACAAGATGTGCAGGTCAGAAATATTTATCATTAATTTTAATGATTTTTGTCAACTGTTTCATTGCTAGAACTTATAAGCTATATATACTTGAACAAATTTTTGCTATGCTTTATTTTGTTTTTTTTTTTACGGATGGAATATTCCTTTTATCTTTGTGTTTGGCGGTGATGTAATAAGAGTGAGAAATATTTGACCACAACAATGATCTAAAAATACACTGATGCACAAAGAACTACGAATATTCATTTATCTGGCTATTATAAAAAGCTATACTATGTTAGGTCATAAAATTAAAATTGCATTTTAGTCCTACACTATAGAAGATCAACTCCCCAACCCCAACCAAAACCCCCCACAAAAAAAAAGGAACAGTAAAAGGGGGAAAACTTTAGAAAAAGGAAAAAGGAAAAAGGAACCATATGCTCGGGTTTGGATTTTCGAGACAAGATATTTTCCTAAAAAAGAATGAAAAGAAAAAGAAAAGGGAATCAAACCTATGCATTTGTTCCTATCTCTAATTTGCATCGAGGAGGGAGTTAAGCATCGTCACTTGATAAATCCAGTCTACATGCATGTGGTAAGGGCACATTGAGACAAAAAGGGGAGAAGAAAAGAATCCGCCGATTTGTCTTATTTCTCAATGTGGTTGAATTGTGAGTTATAGCATGACTTGCAATTAATCAAAAAAAGAAAGAAAAGGAGAACATAATGCTAAGCTCATAATAAGTGCTAGGGTTTCATTGTAACGAGGATTTTGCTTGTGGAACCCTACAGGAGAAGTTTTACCCTGAATCAAAAATGTAGAAAAAAAAATTCTTAATTATATTAAGATGATGAGTTTGCCCATCTTCCATGAAAAGACTGAGAAAATATTAGGATTTGGGTGACATAATTACAATTATCATGTAGTTTTTAATGGTTAACTTGGTTTTAAGATAAATGAACACATTAGGATATTCAATGAGAAGTTCAGAGATTCGATCTATGACTTTAGTCTCTATTTGAAATTCTTGTTAGCTACCCAACTTTTGCCTTATAGTGGATTATCACATTTGGTCAACTTATAAAGTTATTAGTACTAGAGAAACAACATCTACGGTAGATTTTGAGTAGTAACAAAAAGTAATTTCTCAACTTCTTTCTTTTACTAGCCCTAGTTAAGATAATCATATTCACACCACATTTTTGGTTAGATAAAGCAAATATATTTATAGTAAAGCTCCCCAATTTTTACATAAAATCTCATATGTGTTCTCCCCCATTTTAATATTCCTATTTTCATCTTTCAACTAAATAATAAATCATTTCCTCAATCTATCTAAACATTTTTGCTATCATAGTTAAAATAGTTTGCTAACTTTCCTATTTGCTTTCTATTTTACTTATCATTCTCAAGTAAGCATTGTTTACTGCCACTGGAATTTAAAATTTTTAATCAATGGAAATTTCTTAATTAAAATAAGGAAAAAAATTATGAACATAATTACAGAAATTAACATAAGGGTACAGTGTGCGATTGAATGTGGTGTTATTAACACAAAAAGTGGCGTGAATATAATTAGTCTTCTAATTAATAAAAAAATATCAAACTTGTGACTCTTCACTTAACATTTAAGAATTACAATTAGTAATTGTTCATTTCATGAGCAACAAAATGTGACTCCCAAATATTTGAACCTTCCCGTAAGCATATTTACTCTACTAGTTGACTAATAGAGGTGATATCCTTGAATTTTTTTTTGCTACTTGTGTAAACAACGATATACCCCTCACACTATTCTTTCTACCATTCTTCGGTTTCTCATAGTTATGTTCGTTTATAGCTATGAACATATGCTTGGTTTCAAGGGACTTTCTCTAAGAATTGAGCCTCATACATTTCTCTTTGCTGGGACTTCTCCATCACATAAGTGATAATTTATCTAAAGTATATGCATTACTTCTTTTAAATTAATTTTAAAAGCTTTTTACTTAACCTTTCATTAATTTTTGATGTCACTATTGTCTCGTAGGAGTACAGGAAGTAACCTAACATTGATTTAAGTCTTCATAGTTAGATTATCACTTTAAACGTAAATCTTGAGATCTCAAGTCAACTAAGTTGGTTTTTCTTTGTAGACACTTTTCATTTCAAGGGCTTAAGTCATATTCCCATTAGTAACATTCAACTCTCGATTTAACCCTACAGCTCCATAATATTATTCTTTTACTTGACGTATATAATCAACAAAATAACTTTAGAGTACTAGCTGTCGAACGGTATTTTGTCTATGACTTATATATATAGACACACCATTGTACATATTGCTCTTTGCCTTCCAATTAAAATGTATGTAAATAGCGAATGCATGCTTTGCCCATCTTGACATATAATCAACAGAATTACCCAAGTTAAGATTAGTTGTCTAATGGTATCTTGTTTGTGTTTATAACATATATATACTACATAATGCTTTGCGCTTTTTTTTTTTTTTTTGGAAGGAAAATAAAGTCATATACATAATTAAATGTATGTAAACTGCTGGTCCATGCATGCCTTGCTGACTTTGAAATGTTTTCTATCGATTAACACACAGCATCTTTACCCCATCGTTTAGGGCTATATAACCTCAGAATTTATATTATTTAGAGGATTATTCATGATATAGGTGCAGTTTCTAATATAATATAAATCCACTTATGAATTTTGAATATCAGATATTATTATATCTTCAAACGCAAATATCATTCAATAACTAAAAAGTATTAATTTTGTAAAATACAACCCAAACACAAGAGAATGTACTAAGTACCTTTGTGCTTCTATTGTTTCTTTATAGTAATCATGCACTAAATTACTCATGCAAACTAAGTCTAATCTACTAATCAAGCGCATTAATTAGGCTTTAATGATTCTAGAATACAGGTATATCTTGAGAGTTATTTTTAATTCTATTCCTCAATAGATGGTAACTTCTACCTATCTGTGTTCTAGCTATGCCCGAGCCAACTTGATCTAAGTCTCCCAAGAATTAGTACGAATTACTAGCTACTTATTACAAGTCTATATAAAGTTTGTGGAATTTTAATTCCAAGTAAATTAGCTAAATCTATATCTTTCATGTCAAACTTTTACTTCGACGTATCTTTAGAAAATTTAATCATCTTAGCATTATCACCAACCATGAGTATGTTATCAATCTAAAGACATAAAATGATAGCAATATTGAGTCTCCAACATAAATTCATTTATATCATAAGTAATGATTTTAAATCGACAAGGTATTTTCAAAATTTCCATGGCATTGTTTTTTATACTAGTTTCAACCCATATAGTTGTAACTTTCATCAAATTAGAAGTTTTTTTCTCTTGCCTCGGTATAAAAAATCCTCAAGTATCTCCATTACCAATTAAAGAGGCAATTTCTGCATCCGTTTAAAGGACTTCAATATTTTCCAAAACTGCATCCGAAAGTGTGCATATTATTCCCAGTTTCTAATTAATTGTTACTAGTATGGCCTCTTACTCATCCATTATTCCATGCGCTTTCATCTTCTCTTGAAAATCCATTCGTATCATAGTGGAAGGAAATTCCTCTAGCTCTGTAAGATGGGATCAATTTCATTCTTTAAATTGTCTGTTTCTGGCAAGCAGGTAAGAGTTTAACAAAACCAATTGGTTCTTGTTAAGAAACCAACACAATTATAAATGAAAGAAACCAATAGCGATTTCCTAATTGAGAACCACTATAAACCAATAGTGGTTTCTTATAATTTATAACTGCATTGGTTCTTTAATAGGAACCTGGTTCTTTAAAATTCCACAGCACTTTATCTCTCTAGAGAGCACAACTTTCTTGAGGTTTCTCTCCCCTCTGTTTCATTTACCTTGTCCCTTTTTATTTTAATTTTTTTTGTCTCATTTACCTTGTCTTGTTTCTTTATTTGATGTTATTTTTTAAGTTCATTCACAATTAAATAGGGATATTTTCTAAGTTTATTGCATTGTATTGAATACTAAATAGGAGTATTTTATAAAGTTAGTTCGTAAATTTGCATTCCCAATACTTCATGGAGGGAGAAGCAAATATGTTAGATACTAAACCAAAAGATTTTCAAGTCTTATTGCTCCATTTCTTACCAAGAGATTATCAATATATATAGTCTCATATTTCAGAATGGAGAACTTTCTTCTTCTTTGCTTAATACATGGTTGTAGTATTTCTAGATTCTATTATTTTATTCTTGTGTATATCTGCACAAGAACTTAATATGCACTCTTGTTATGTCCATAACCAATGGAAATGAGGTCATTGATCATTAGATCCATTTTCATACCCTGTGGTGCACATATATAACCACTTTTGTTCACTCTCCAAGTTCGTAAATATTTATAGGAAGACTTTCTTCCTTACTAATAAATAGTAAATTGTATATAATAGAAATGAATGGGTAAAACCATATAAGTAAATAACGAGTTAAATTGTATTTCATAAATCAAAATGAAATATGCAGAGACAAGATTCACAAGGAAGACAATTTGTACTAGAAATTGTGACCAGCAAAACAGTTTTTACACTACCGAGGAATGTAGTTTCCTTAAAACAATTTCTCTTCCTCAAAACAATTAATACTTTTCCTAAGATGCAACCGTAGACCAGTAATAAGTTTGCACTAAACTGCCACCACAACGAATTGAAATTGTGATTAAACTGAATAACCAATAACCAATATGTGTGTGTGTGTGTGTGTTTTAAGGAAAGAAACTATTTATAACAATGAATTTTGAGCATGTAGGGAAAGTGAGAAAATAGGATGAAAAAACCGTGTTCAGTTGCTTCAAAATGACACACTCATATATACAACAAACTTGTCAAATGAACTTCTGACTCTTCATTTGACATTTAGTAGTTACAAGTGATTTTTCATTTAAAGGTCACGAGTTATAAATTAAATGTAACTCTCAAATACTTGATGATTTTAAATGCGTTGAATAAAATCACAACGTATTTTGGCAAAACTTTGATTTGACTAGGCAGTACTTTTGAATCTACTCATAGATTTCTCTCTAATCTTGAGCTAGTCCTAGAGGTCTAGTGTCTAGTGATCATTCTTATTCCAACTCTGTTCCTTATTCCAACACTTTGAATAGAGGAATATGTTTCATCTTATATGGTACAATTTTAAAAGCACTAAAGTGTAGGTCATGTTCTTTGTGCCGTTTTCACATCGATTATTTTCAATTTTAAGCTTTTGAAATATTGAAAACATACTTATTCTCATACTTCCTGAAAATCATATTTCTAGAAATAAGGAAAAAATTTTAGGGAAATTATATTTCCACCAAAATAATTTATCGCCACACCACATTTTCTTATTCTCTTAAATATCATAAAATGAAATTACATCAATAACCTTCTTTTAAATCCCTTTTTGTTTTTAAATTTTTTCCTCTCACATTCATAATTATCTTAATTTTATTTCTTTTTAATAATTGTTTTTAATTTCTTTCTTAAATAATTTCCTAGTACAATTTTAATTTACAATATACTTATATGGTGGTTTCATGACTAATGGTTTCAACTTTTTTCTAAAATTTCAAAATTTTATTTTTAATTTTAGTATCTTAACTTTTGAAAGCAAATTTTATAAATTCATAAAATAATAATGAATGTGAATAGTTCATTTATCTTTTTTTTTTTCTCTTTTCGAGTTTTATTTTATTTTTATATATTGATGAGTATCGTAAGTAGCTATGAACTAAGAAAATTAGAATCAATTTCATTGACTACATAATTTCTTTGTGAAAAGCAAATAATTTTAAAATTACCAACAAATTTGTTATAAGTATTTTTATATTATGGTTAATTTCACATGGTTGAAATAAAAAAAAAAGATAAATTTTCTTCCAATTTTAAAACAAAATGCTGATTTTTTGTGGGACTGAATTGATTGGAACTGAATTGATTGCGACTAGAATTTTTTTTTTTGTGAAAATATGTAAAAATTTAATTGTCTTATCAAAAAGGTTGGAACATTTGTTAATTAGTTTTAATTTTAAAAGCTAAATCAAATAAATAAAATAAATGTTTGCAAAAAATAAATAAAATAGATCTAATTTTCGAAGTTTTAGATGATTTAGGATTCTACTAAATTAAAGAATTAGAAAATATCTTTAAAAATATAAAAATCTTTGACATGATTTAATATTGATTAGAATAATTAATTTTATAGACATATGTGTAAATTGACAGTAGTGTACTTATTAAAAGTATAAGTTAAATGTGGTGTATTTATAACGTGGTGTAGGAATAAAAATTCGTAGTGGGAATATAACTACCCAAAATTTTATAAAGAATACTCAAAATGACATTTGTCGTTCGAGTGGTTCTTAATAAAAGTTTAAAAACAATCAAATCAAAAAAAGGAAAAAAATCTATTTTTTCCAAGATTAAACTAAAATTGCAATTGAACTTGAATTCAAAATTCAAAATCAAAATGTGCAACATACCTACACACACAACACACAAGAGACAGGCATAACTCTAGCTATTTAGGTTGAGCTTTCAGCTTTTTCAATTATTCGTTTACAAAATTTGAACAGTAACCTTTCTAAATATTGAAAATTTAATATTTATCTCTATCATTCTAACAGTATCTGTAACAGAATAATGTGAAGTCTCTTTATAGAGTTAAGATTTAGTGAAATTTGGGAAAATACAACTCCAGTTGTCATGTGAATGATAAGAAGTAGTAAGATGTGCCACGAGAAATACTTAGGTATAGCGGTGTACCATTCTAGGTAGAACATTCTAACGATAATACAAAATGCATTGCACTAAAGTGTCCATGTGTAATTTGAAATATTTATTTAATGAATAACTAATAAGAATGGCCACACATAA
Organism: Nyctanthes arbor-tristis; assembly: GCA_963692815.1. NCBI lineage: Eukaryota > Viridiplantae > Streptophyta > Magnoliopsida > Lamiales > Oleaceae > Nyctanthes > Nyctanthes arbor-tristis. The sequence goes on from CAVNYN010247330.1 coordinate 42,402, forward strand.
TCTTGCATTCATACCACCTCTCTCTCTTCTAAGTCCGCATAAACACTCTCTCCTTATTTGATGTAATTTCTCTTCCCTATGTTGAGCTCTTCTCCTCCATCTTCCTACCCGAATTAGTGTAAAAATTGTATCGAAAAATTAAAAATTGTGAATCATACCATTCAAAATTTCATTTTGAGATTTATAATGTCTATTGGTATGATTTTAATTTTTTTTTCGAGTGTGCAGTAAAGAATTTTATAACTACATGTGTGTGTGTGTGTATATCTATATATATATATATGAATATACTGATATCTAGGAATATGACCTACTAATTTTTTGAGCATTCCACATGATTAATATAATTTTGAAATATAATTTTAAATGAACTAAGTTTTCAATTTTACCACCAATCTGTTATGCTTTAATATATATATATATATATATGGAAACATTTTTAAAAATATGCACATTATATTCATATAAATGTAATTATGAAATCTTCATGTACATTCAAGAGAAACTTAAAATTTATTCCAAATGATATTGTAAATCTCAAAATGGAATTTTAAGTAACATAAACTTGTTAATTTTTTACTTTGGAATTTGCATTCGAATATTGTCGATCTCATAATAAAAAGGACGTGGCAAATGGCAAACAAGAAGATAACATGTTTACAAAAAAGAAGTAAGAGGAAAAGTCATGTATGTACCTAACTCCCATTATGTTTTTAAAAAAAATAAGATTTTAAATTACACACATAGACACTTGTATCACCTATTATTAGTAGGATGTATCACCTATTATTATTATTAGTAGGATGTATAACCTATGAGATGGTACATCCGCAGTGCCTACGAATTTCTCATGGCATGGAGTTCGCCACCTGGCCGGTTAGTCTCCATTGAGCAATCTACTAAGGGATCATGGCTTATAAGTTCCACTAGGCAACCACAAAATATTACAACAGGAAAGAAATCTAACTTACACAGTATCTCCGTCTCTCTCAAGAGCTATAAACAACAAAAATTATTGCCTAAACTATCTCACTAAGAGATTATAGCCCTTAACAATTTGCAAGTGATTACACTAAGAATCAAGAAATCATAGAGGAAACTATAGCGAGGAGGGAAGATGAGAGAGTCTTTTTAGCGAAAACTTAGAAAATGGATTAACTAGACTGAGGAAGACATCACTATTTAAAATAGAGACCGGGATCAATATGGTCCAAGGAAAGCCACGTGTCACAATATTATTATTATTTTTTTAAACGCCCACGTTTCATTTAGAGCCTTTCTTTTTTCTTTTTTATTTTTGAAAGTAACTCAGCTCGAAAATCCAAACTCGAGATACAATATTTATTGATATAGCAAAAATATATACATAGGCGGAGGGGGACATCATGAGCCTTAAAAATATATACATAGGAGGGGGACGTCATGAGCCTTACCTCCAATTTCACTTACAAGACATATATATACAATCCTTCTAACAAGAGCAAACTCCAAAGCTATCGTGATTGTAAAGGAAGTGTTACTTCCCAAATACAAAATCATATGCAAAACAAACCTATACAAAATCCCTTTAGCCAGTTTATCTAGCTTGAAAATCCCTTTAGCTATTCCTTCCAACTGCCTTACCACATACACTCGGTACCTCCTTTGCCTATTCCCTTCGTTAGCAAAATGATGAGCAAAAGTGTTAGCTTCTCACCACACATGACTAAATTTGATCTCCATTCGACAGAAACAAAGGTGAACAACTAGCTGAGAATTTGACTCCACCCAAACTCTATTTATCCCATTCTAACACAACTCCAATACAGTAGAGAGCCTTCAGTACTGCCTCAAGAATAGAACTACAGTCATAAGCCTCATAATAGCCAAACTGAAAGTTTGCCTTACAATCTCGTATAACACCTCTCTTGCCGCTTTATTACCACCTTGAAAGGAGCCATTAATATTCAATTTACTCCAGCCAACTTCAGGTTTAACTCAAGAAATAACTGCACATTGAGATTCATTCTGCACAGCAGCTTTATCTGCTAAGGACTCTGCCCTTCCAATCAAGAAGTGCTCTTTTTTAGTAACTCTAGCAACATTCATAGCTATATTACTTTGCTTAGCATTGTTCTGTTCTAACTATAAAAACCAGAGAATGTACAGTGGAATCATCAACATCACATCATTAGTCTTCTGTTTCAAATGAAATAACCAACGCATATAGCTATTGTGAGGTGAAGTGCAATTAAATTTAATAGCTCCCACTTAAAGAAATACTTCCGCACTTGAGCTGCAATAGAGCATTCATAAAAGAGATGAAGAACAGCTTCCCCTTCATTACAACCTTGGCACTTGGAAGCTAATTGAATATGAAATTTATTTTGCATCACATCATTTGTAGGTACCCAGTTCTGCCATAGTTTCCATAAAAATAAAGAAAATTTTGGAGGAACTTTATTATTCCATAACAACTTGAAAGAAAGCTGCAAAGACTTAGAATCTCTAAAGGAGCCAATGCAATTTTGAAGAGAAAACTCACCATTAGGGCTTTGAGACCAGAAAATAGTATCTGTACCTTCTGCAATAGGAGTCAAGGAGATCATCTGCATATCTTTGGGGTTCAAAACAGTGTGAAGTAGATCACTATTCCAGCCACCTTCAGGGATAAAAACAGATAGTGATGTAAATGATACTGGATAGCAGCCTGCATTGAGTATAAACAGAACCATTAGGAAGCCATTGGTCATAAACAAAAGAAATATTACCTTCCCCAATTTTCCATCTAAGATGCGGCTCAACAAGGTGTCTGACATTCACCAGCCTCTTCCAGATAGGAGAATCTGAAGCCTTTATAGTTACCATGGAAAGATGATCATTTCCACAATAATTAGAATTCATAACCCAACTCCACAAAATTTCCTGTTTTCTGAAATGCCACCATAATTTACAATCAAAAACCCTTACTGATATCGTCAATCCAATGGCCGCGAAGACATCCTTTAGCAGAAGGAAAACATAGTTTCCTCCATGAAGCCCAGTGCAACTTCTTTCCTCGTGAGCTGTCTCCCAAAAAATATGCATTAAACATCCTAGTGATCTTCTCATTTATGGCTTTGGGAGGATTAAGAGCTTTTAGTAAATGAAGGGGTGTTGAGTTAAGCACATGTTTGATTAATACCAATCTTCCTCCTGCAGAAAGGAGTTTATGTTCCCAGCCCATTAACCTTCTTCTGTTCTTACCGAATAATTCCTCAAAAAGGACACTTTCCTGTGCCCTTTATGCAAAGGAATCCCCAAATATGTAAAAGGCATCTGTTGATAAGTAAAAGAAGTAACCTTCTGAACATTCTTCTTATTCTGGTCTTTACTAGTAGTGAAACAGCTTTTATCCTGATTTATATATTGACCAAAACTTCTAGAGTATTCCTCTAGATAATGCTGCAACTTCTGAAGTACAGATTTATGGCCATTACAAAAGATTATAATGTCGTCAGTAAATGAGAGGTGTGAGATCAAGATAGGACACTTATATTGCATCTCAGGATTTTTGGTAAACAAACTAATCAAGCCTCTAGATAAAACCTTTGTAAAAATCACAAATAGAGAAGGTGATTTTACATAAACCAATAAATATATCAAATCAATACCAATAATATATTCTTCACAAAAAATAATTTTGCATACTTCCCAATAATCTTTCTTTAGATTCCAACTACACATGCTCCTATAAATCTAACGTTTATAAATCAATTTACATATAAAGCTCCCAAGAACAAATTCTAAGAGCTTGTTTCATACAGCATCCACATTGAGTTAAAGTTTTTGATAGCAACTTCATCATTTTGCACCTTGTTAGACATTTTGCTTTGTGAGTAATAGAACTAAGCATAGCTTGAGCTTCGTTTTGCTCTTTATCACTCCATATATAAAAGTATGGGTGAAGGAAAATCTCTTGATTTCCTTATTCACCCCTATGATTTTTTGAAAAACCTATTTTACCCCTGTTGGACCAAAATATCCTTAACCTATTTTACCCTTTTGGACCAAAATATCCTTATTCTTTTATCCAAACTTCCCAAATTGTTCTTCAACCTTCAACTATTAATTCAAAACCTTTTAAATTCTTTCTTTTAATATTCTATTCATTTTTCATGTCATTAATTAATTATTATAATTAACTCAAGACGCTTCATTTCATGCATTGATAATCATCAATTCAAAACCTTTTATTTTATAAGGTCGAAACAAAATCCAACAATTTGATGCTTTCCACATTTCATTTGTCCAATCATGAAGACTGAATTTAAATGATAATTCGATTCTCTTGGATTTAGTACCCCCATATAAGTTAGAAGCATAATTTTCATCTCTCGATATGATTTCCAGACTGGATTGCAAAAGAATTATATTCAATATAATCACATTGTATATGCATTAATAATAATAATAATAATGAAATGTGCAATCATGTAAAATAATAGTGTTTGTATGTTAATTTTTTATTTATGTATTATCAATATAAATAAGTTGAATGATATTGTCAATTACCTTTTTTTTTTTTTTAAATTAGTTTTTTAGGTTCAAGTACATTATATAAAAAATCAGATAAGTGAAGTGGAAGGGGAAAGTAATTAGAATGTATAATTAAAATTGAAATTTGTTAATTGTGAGATATTGTTTTGAAGAATTAAAATAATATTGGAAAGAAAATGGTGATAAGAGTGATTGAAAGCTTGATCATGTTTCCATCTTCCTTACCTTGGCACTTGATAAAAAAGAATATGAACATTTACATCCTTTGGAAAAAATTAAGCCTAAAAAGACTTCTATTTGGATTAGTTCAACAATTATTGAGTAACACTTAGAAACATCAGTTTCATTTCTCGATATAATGATCATTTCCAAGTTGGATTGCAAAAGAATTGTATTTAACAATATAAGCACATTGTATAAGTATTAATTATAATAATGCAATTTACAATAATGTAAAATGATAGTATGCATATGTTAATTTTTTATTTATCTATTATTGGTATAAGTAAGTTGAATGATATTGTCAATTATCTTTTGCTTTTAAATTTATTTTTTTTAGGTTCACATAGATTATATAAAAAATCAATTAAATGAAGTGGAAGGGGAAGTAATTAGAATGTATAACCAAAATTGAAATTGTTAATTGCGAGAAATCGTTTTGAAGAATTTAAAATAATATTGGAAGAAAATGGTGATAAGGGAATAATTGATAGTTTGATCATCTTTCCATTAGCTTGCTCATTTATCAATGACACTTGATAAAAAAAGAATATGAACACTTTTATGACAAAATAATCATATTATTCTTTTCAACAATATTAATTCTTTTCAATATTATGTCAAATCAAATGTGTCAATTCGAAGTTTAATAAGAGCTAACTTTTAAGAACTAATTATGAACAAATATTTTGTTATAGATCTTAAAAATTATAGGCAAAATATCTAATGTTACTTTTTACATTTTTCACTCTAACCAAATCTCTCATCCTTCATTAAATTAAGTCCACATTCTCTTTGTTATTTTTCAATTTTGTCTAGTACGGTTTGTTTAATTTGATTTTCTTTTTTTTCAAATTAAAGTTAAATAATTTATATCCATACTTCAAAATTATATCAATTCCATATTATTTTTATATTGTATCTTTTGATAATTTGTCTATGGAAATGACAATATTTAGTTTTATCTATTATTTATTTTATTACATATTTTTAAGCTATAAATATAACCAATAATCATATTGTGTAAAATATAGATCATAAAGTTTTAGGTAATATTAATTTAAAATTATAGTTTATCTAAATTTACAAAAAAATTAAGAACACAACCACGATCCCTGCAACTAAAGTATAAAAGTTGGGCATATTTTCAAAAAAAGTATTTCAATATAACATATAATAAGTAAGTTATATTGAAAAATTAAATACTTGATTTAAGTTAAACCAGACACGTGCTCATCAACAATAGCAACAATAATAATCTATACTATTAGTTGTTCCAGTTGAGATCAATCTTGATTCTTAACTGTGAGTATAATACACATAAAATTATTATAATTATATAAATATTAGCACATTTCTTCTTGAGCACAACAATCAGTTTGGCGAGAAATTTCAACACTTTAATATCTTCGTAAGGGTAAGAACTATAAGATAATTATCTTTATTGAATACAGGCTTTCAAATGCTAAATGAGTTTACATACTTCACCGTTAAAATTAATTTTTGTGGTTTTAAATATCAAAATTCTTAGTACAAACCTTTTACTTTTCAGTAAAATCTCTATAATAAAAATTCAAACTCAAGTCTAAAACTGGAGAGTATATTAAAATTAAAAGTTGAACAATTTTGGACCTATCATCATTTACATAAGACAGGCAGTGCATGTTGTTATCACTAGCTACCTATAAAAAGAAAAGAAAATTTTAAATCTAAAGAAATTAACTAAAGATTACAGAGTTAAAAACAATCCCAATCTTAATTAAGTGCATACAATCTTGAAACCTATTAAAAAGTTAAAACCTTGGTCCACGTGTCAAAATGATTGAGTACTATAGAAGTTTTCTCAACTTTTACCAGGCCCTTTTCTACTAATCCCTTATGAAATGGAATTTAACACTTGCATATTTAGTCCTATCATGAAACATAGGTTCTTACTTAAGTGGATAGCACACTGATTGTTTGTGATCAATGCTGCATTGCTTTCAATTCAATTCATTCAATAGATCTCCAATCCACAATCCTTCTTTAATTAAGTGAATCACATGCAACAATGTATTCAGCCTGTGTAGAGGACAATGCGATAAGTTTCTATAGTTGGGATTTGCAACTTATGCAAGAATCAATTGCAAGAAGTAAAAATATATGAATATGTCTTCTTCTTGTATCTAAAACCCCGGCACAATTAGAATCACACTAAGCTTTCAAAATAGCACCTTGTTTATATTTTGTGTACAAAAGACCTATCCTTTCTGTACCTTTTCAAGTATCTAACCATACCTTTAAGAGCATTCCAATGCATTTCTCTAGGATTTGACATGAGTCTATTCAAGACATTAACTACATAGGCCAAATTTGGCCTTGTAGACATAATTATGAACATATAGAAACTGTACCATTTGCATTTGGTACTTTGGACATACTTACAAGCTCTTCTTGAGTTTTAGGAGAGATTACAGAAGAAATAAAATTTATATCGATTACCGAAAGTAAAGAACTGGGTTTGACATCTTCCGTAGAAAATTTTTCCAAAATTTTTGAAAAATATGATGCTTGATTAATTAACAAATAATGTGCACTTATTTCTATCTCTTTCAATGTTTATGCCTCAAATCCTCTTTTGCATGTACTAAATCTTTCGTTTCAGTTCTTTGCTTTAAGTTTATTCCTCACATAATTGATTTATTCATGTTATTGCAGGCGAGTAACATATCATCAACATAAAGAAGCAAGTAAACACACAGAATTTTGACCACCATATTCGTAATAAAATAAACTAAAATCATATATAGTTGTCTTTACGAAAACCAAGTTTTATCACATAAGACCCAAGTTTCCCTGTACCACTAGATGCATGCCTGCTATAGGCCATATAGATTTTTTAAGTAAACACTCCAATACAATTTTCCTTTATTTCAAAACCTTCATCAAGATTTCCATTTAAGAAATAATGCATTCTTTACATCATGCTGATCTAATTCCCAATCAAAATGAGGTACAAGAGGAAGTAAAATCCTTATTGTGGTATACTTTACAGCTGGTGAAAACACTTCATTATAATCTATACCCTCTTTTTTTTTTTTTGGTTGGGG
>CAVNYN010247336.1:0-14419 GCA_963692815.1 Nyctanthes arbor-tristis
GTGCTCTTCCGATCTGGCCAAATCTGTTTCTGCATTTTTCGAAGGATTCAGGTGGTGTTTGAGCAAATAAAGACCACTGGTCGACTCTTGGTGATAAGACGATTGCGATTCACTAGTGCGTGAGCCAGGAAAATGACCGGATGGCGGCGTATGTAGGAGACGCACAGGAACCACGTGTCCATCTCCGTTGCGAGTGTCAACAGTTGGAGAAAAATCCAGTGACTAGACCAGTTCCAGATTCTTCGTCTCGTCGAGAAGAAGCCACAGTGCTTCCAGATTTCAAATTGGAGCTGTGTGCAGAAAATGAGTCAATTTTGAAGATGGCTGTGCGTACTTCGATGAGAAAACCGAACCCAAAATTTGAAATTTGAAATTTTTAGAGGCAAATCTCATGTTTTACAGGTCAGATTGACTGGTCTGTTCAGTATTGTATTCTTGAATCTTTGTTTACCTTTTGTAAATTGTTTATGGGCTAATTTGCGATTAAGCCATGTTCATTAGAATTTGTTAAATGTGTTTGTTAGATTACTTGTGTGATAAACTTGCGATTTGTGTGAGTTTTGTTGGTGAAAAGCATACTTATTGTAATAGCTTTTATTGCTTTGCTACTTTGAATGGTGTGCTTGTGGTGGTTTGCATTGTCATCTCTCATTGAGCCAGACTAGAGGGAAGTGTTATTAGATACATTGCATAAACTTTGTGTTTAGCGCAATTGCTTATACTTTACTTGTAGTCACTTGTGTGATTGTTATTTTTGCCTGCATTGTGCTTGTTTGGTAAGATAACATCATTATGCTCTGTGTTAGGGGTCTTTGATAGGAAGTGTGATTTTTCAATTTGGTAAAAAAAGATGATGATATAATAAAAGGTTTCAAAATCTATTGATGGAAAATTTCTCGCAAAATTGACAACAGATGAAAATGATGAAATGAATGAGTTAGCTTACATTTCTATTATTTTACACATATGTGATGCTGTTTTAAAAAAGTTGGCACATGTGACTCTACAAAAGCTCTTTGGCAGAAGTTGAAGGAGTTTTATGTGTCAAAATCTACTTTTAATAAGCTTTATCTACATGGGAGTTTTTTCAACTTCCAGACTGACCTAGCTAGGGATTTGGATAACAATTTGGATGTCTTCAATAAATTGGTACAAAAGACCTTGGATTGTGGTGAGAAAGTGCCTGAGAAGTACACATCAGTCACTTTGTTGAATGTTTTTCCCAATACTTACCAGATGTGAACAATGCTATTATGGGAAAGACACATTGACCACTAATGTTGTCATTAACTCTTTGAGGAGTAAAAATTTGGAGTTGAGGACTAAAAGAAACAAAAGAAGTAGTGATAAAGTTCATATGATGAATGGTGAACGTAGAAACAGTCAATGGAGTCATGATAGCAATGAGTCACTAGATGATAGTGATGAGCCTGAAGATGACATCTATGAATTTAAGGATGACATCGATTAGTTTGACGATGATAGTGGTAAAGGGAAACATAGAAATCGAGGTAAGTCAAGAGCAAAGAATAAGAGATATTATAGATATAAGAAGATTGGACATTTCTTGAGAGACTGCCCTTGAGAGAAAGGTAAACAGAAGAGGAAGATGGGAGACGAGTTTAGTGCAATGCAATGTCCTCCTTGGGTTATAATCCGAGTATGGTGTATTGATGTCTACTCTATTGTGTGTACCTTCGTTTTGTATCTTTTTTGTTTTGTATGAGTGATTGCGTGTGTTGCTTAATTTTAGTTTGAACATTTGCATGAATATTTTGTGTGTGATCATTATGCATGTAGGTAGATGATACATTTGGTAAGGTAGAGTAATAGAGAGTGGTTTGACTAATAAGGTTAAGACATAAGATGCTAGAAATGGTTAATAGTGCATTGGTGACATACATGCAGGGATGTAGTGGAGTCTTCTATCTGAGAGAAAGCTTTGGCCATGTGGAGAGTTCTGAGTTAGCTCATGGAGAGTTCTTAGTGAAAGTACGGAGCTATGAGTGAATTAGAATGGAGTTCTAGGTAAGTTCCGGTCATCTTAAATTAGATGAAAGCCCATCATCTACCTAGTGATAGAGAGATGATGCTGTGATAGAGAAACATCTCGACCCTAACTGTGTGTTATTTTCTGCTCTTGATTGACTCACGTGAAAACGTTTACTTTGTGTTATATTTGTATGTACTTTGTAGGTATTGGTACGAACATTCTATGTGTGTGTCGCATTATCATTAGTAAGCATGTGTTGTTTGACTAAAGATACTTACTTGCTAGTAATGTATACATAGAATAGCTCACTGTGTATATGTTGATACTTGGGTTTGACCTTAGCCCTTTGTGATAGTATTGTTAGCACATGTCGGTGTTTTGTTCATGAAAATGATAAGGTATTTAATTTCCATTTTGTTTCTGCATACCTTATGTGTGGCATGTTTTGAATTTGTATCTTTGATACTTGTAGGATTTATCTAGTGGAGTATTGTTGAGATTTTGATATCCAGTAATCTCGAGGCAATGATGATCAAATTTACCTTCATAAGCCGTTGCCGAGAATTAGAGTGTTATCAACCACTAGAGGAGAAGCCTAAAATTGGAAGCAACACTATTTGTGTCTCAGGTCTAAATTGAAGCATTAGGCCTTTTGTAAGCCTTGTTACTATTTGGCCCATGTGGATTGTTTGGTCCATTGTGATTGTTGCCCTAACTCTATATAAGTGACAAGACTTTTTGTTGTGCATTGAGCAGTGTCAACATTTGAATTGGGGAGAAGAGAGATATTCCTTAGTGGTGTAGGTTTAGTTGGTTCTCCCACTCTCTGTGAGCGTTTGGGTTAGGGTTGTTTCTCATTTTAGAGCTTCCTTTTAGTAGGGTTTGAACATGAGCCTTATGTGTAATTTGTTTACTATCTATCTTGTATTTCTTTTCTCTTTTGTATGTTATTTTTCTCTGCATCTAAATGGGCTTTCTCTCATACTTAGGTTTGGAAAAATATTTTGGTAAAACCCGAGGAAACTTGAAATATTACAGAAACTGTAGATGAATAAACCTTGCAAGAAATCGAAAGCAAAGAATTACAAATCAAGAATTACACCAAAACAAATGAAGAACAAGAAAACTAATAAGTATGTCTTCTTCTTCTTCTCCGGCCAAGACGGAATCAAAGTTTGATTAAGGCTCATAAGTGTCAACAGTTACCGAACACAAGTCTCATTCCCGACCAAGAGCAACCCTAAACAATAACCCTAAATCACTCTAATGGCAACACAAAATGACCAACACAAGAAGACACGTTTTAGCACTGTTTTCTCAAAAACAGAACAAAGGAATGAGTCGCGGTTGTGATGATAATAGACTAAACAAAAGGCCTTGATTTTAATAGTGAGAAAATAGCCAGCATGAATGGAAGTTAGCAATGCACAAGGAAAGGAATCAATTCACCAAAAACCTTCCAAAATACTCACGTCAATTCTATCAGCCAAAAAAAGGTAAACAATGGCGTAGCTAGAATTCTAAGCTTGTGGGGGCGACTGCAGGCTAGTTTTCGGTCATTATGATGGACTTTTGTTCGATAGCTTAGTATAGTAGAGGAATATCACTAATACTTAATAGGGAAAAAAACTATATGCACTATATCTATTTTCTTCAACTTGTACAGTAAATATAAAAATAGGGATGAGTATTAGCCCTTCCCAGCCGGAAAAAAGTTTTCAAAATTTTATGTAAGAAGAAAAAGATTTATAGATTAACTTACTCAAACCAAAATTTACCTTGATTACAACATAAAATGTTAAACTCTTAACCAACTTGAAATGCGTAAAAATATAAATATTGTATTAACAATTTAATTTTATATATCAGGATATACGTTTCATTTGTTATTATTTAGACTAGTTCTAAATTTAATCAATACAAATTTATAAATAGCACTTAGAAATCAAATTGAAATCCTTATCAGAGAGCTGTGGACTTAAATGGACAAATAAAATTTTTGATATTAAATCAATCATTCAATTAGATAAAGTGAATTAACATATATTAATTAAGGATACTAATAGTTACGTCTTAAATAGAGAAAATGAAAGATGACTAATTATGTTTTGCATAGACTAATATACCGTATATAATTAATTTGAAGGATTAGTCTATCTATATAAGAAAATGTTTGATTTTTTTTTTTTAATTTGAGAAGTTTTAAGTAATACTTATTTTAGCTTCAAAGTATATTCAACAATGAATAATCTTTTTTAAATTTACACATGCATATCAATGACGAATCCTTCCTTTTTAAATTTACACACACAGAGCAATGAAATCCTTTTTAAATTTAGACACACGCATATAAATACAATTAGAATATGTATTTAAACCGTGCAAATATGCACAAATATATAAACACGTAAAAAATCTATAATAAATAGAAACTACATTTTTTTTTCCTTTTGGCAGAAGAAAATACATTTTCTTTAAGTCTGGCCAACACATAACTAGATTAACTTATTAAAGAAAAGTTGGTACACCACAGACCAGTCCATTTATGTCCAAAATTTATTGGAATGCGCGTGAATTATGCACCCATTTCCCATGTGCCTTGAAATTTCGTCCACTGCGGTTGAAATTTCATCCATTTTTTTATTTTTTGAAATATCTCTTTTTTTACTATTGTGATCTACTTCTTGTCTTCTTATTTAAAATCAATAGTTATGAAAACAAATACTAGAGTTTACAAATGATATGAAACAAACAAAAGGAAGTGGATCCTTATTGGTGAGTGGGGGTTTGCCGTGAGGTTATAGTAATTGCCAATAAAATAAAATAAAATAAAAAGAGAAAAGAATATACATTTGTCTTTAAAGTAAGTCTTGGTATTTTCAAAAAAAAAAAAAAAAGTTAATTAGTCTTGGCATGTGTGAAATTTCTCCACTTTCAATGGCCTTCTTTCTATTCATAGTCTTCTACCACAAGCAACCCCGAAACTTCCAGTTTATCGGAAACAAACCTCCGAACAACCCCGAAAATAAAAGCAAAGATCCAAGGTTCAGTGTGGTCGGTCCTTAGCTAGCTCCGTCCATGCTTCTCAAATTCCTTCTCAAGCTGCAATTTTTAGGGAAATTTTTCAACTTTAGAAATTGTTGCAGGGGCGACCACTAGTCCAGCGACTGATGTTACAGGGGCGATCGCCCCCCATGCCCTCTTCGTGACTCCGTCCCTGAAGGTAAATGAATAATCGTTTAGCAAGTTGCCAACCAAAGTGAATGGGTTATATTTGGGTAAGTCTAATTGAGCAACTATTACATAAGTCGCTACAACTAGACGTGACACTCTTGGTCCAATATCGACTTGGGCGACACATTTGACTCTTTAATGTTTGTCCAATCAATGGCTTTCACCTATGGAATTAATCCGATCCAACAAGCCATCATTACTCCTGGTATAATAGGCAGCAAATAACTAACAAACAATCCACCTGATACCTAATAAATCTGCAAACAAAACATGGAGTTTAAATTTACAAAATAAGGTATCAGATAAAAAAAGGATTTACATCTTTACCAAATTTTTTGTTCACCCGGTTAAGAATCTGTCACAAAAACTAAGCCACAACCACAATCACCAAGATTGCCAAGCAACTAATTCTTACAAAACAAAACAATCAAGGGTAACCCAATACTCACCGATCGCTCACCCAAAACGATAAATGTACTAAAGATTATGTGATAAATATTCTTATCTCTCATCTCACAAAAAGAAGCACTCAAAAGCTTCCACCTAATGAGATAACCGGAGCTAACACCAAAGCTTCCTACCTAGCCAGGTTTTACAGATAAGGAAAACATATCACCCCAACAAACTTTAGACATAAAAATGCAACATAATTAACAAAAAATGCATTTATCCAAACAAATGCAACATAATCATACATGCATTTAAAAAATTTAAAAGCACAAAAAGGAAAGCAAACATACTAATGTACAATATCATAATATGTCTCGCTCGAATCGTCATTCGACGAGGCAACAACCACATTAGCTTCAGTTTTTACCTTTTCCTTACCTTTTGCCTTTAAATCCGGACACTTCCTTTTAAAGTGTCCCTTTTTGCCATAATAGTGACAAGTCTTACCTTTTGCCTTTTTTCCTTTGCTATTTTTTCTATCGTCGTTGTCAGAATCACAATTGTTCTGACACTTCCACTTTCCACCCCTTACCATATGCACATCACCATTCATTCCTCCATTTTTTCTAGTTTCATTTCCCTTTAATTACTTTTCAAAGCGCCAATCAAAATATCAAAAGAAAGAGTATCCCAACTGCATTTAATAGCATTCTTGACATCTTTATACACATCAGGAAGAACATTCAATAAAATGATAGCCTTACACTCATTAGATACTGTTTTACCGTAATTCACAATATCTTAAACACCTAAATCTTTGGAGGGATCAATTTTGAAACTAAAAAAGCTTTCAAGGAGAAAAATCTTATTTGGGATGGATTTTTCAACTATAATTTTTCTAATTCTTTCCAAAGATTTTGAGTCGTTTTGTGTTTTCCGACCTTTTACAAAACAGAATCAGATAAATTTAAAATGATAGAAGAATAGGCAATTTCATCAATTTCTTTTATTTTATCCTCACTAACATCAGCAGCAAAAGAATTATCAACAGCTTTTGAACTTTTTGTTTGCACTAAAATCCATTTCATTTTCTGTTGCCATATTGAAAAATCATTTTTACCGCCTAACATTGCAAGTGAAAAATGAGTTGATATATCAAATAGCACAAGAAGCAATTAATGTCAAACACCAAACAATCACTTAAATACATAAAATAAAACAATAAAAAAGGACCCGCTAAAGATCCTTAACTCCCAGGATTCCGTAAGAATCGTATTCTCAGGTTAAGGAAAGGTTCAAAACTGGTCAAAAAAATGGTAAATAAATTCAAGAATAGCAAAACTATAAAATATACTAGAAGCAACAAAATCGTAGCAATAATCATAAATTACAATATCAAAAGAACAAACAATATCAGATTAACCCTAACAAACTCTACCATAAGCAATGACTATCAAGCCACGATAGTCCACAAGCGTAATGACCACCCCATATGATGGCCAACTAAAAGGTATTAAAAAATATAGGATTATCTATATACCTCGCACAGAACCGAAACTGTCTGTATTTCTGCTTACTGTAGGGACTTTAAAAATTAACAAGCCTGGTATTAATAGAAAGCTTATGATGAGAGGAGTCTGTAGCCACCAACCACGCTACCAGATACCACCGCACGTGCCTACACGTGCCAAAGAAAAGGAGCTGCAGTTCCAGTGCGTTCTCTGCACTCGCCGCTGTAGGACCTCCGCCCGATCACCGCCTGAATCACGCGCTGCCGCTCATAAAAGCCCTTAATTTGCTGATTCCGAGGTGTATTTAGATCACTAGAATTATCGCCGGAGGCTGGTCAAAAGTCCAGTCGCAGAATCTGATTTTGTGAATTCCGGTTTTCTTCCTTATTTTTTCAGCCAGATTTTTCACCAACTTCTTGCTTTTACATCGAGCACAAGGCTCTGATACCAACTGTAGATGAATAAACCTTGCAAGAAATTGAAAGCAAAGAATTATAAAACAAGAATTATACCAAAACAAATGAAGAACATGAAAACTAAAAAGTATAGTTATGTCTTCTTCTTCTCTGACCAAGATGGAATCAAAGTTTGATCAGGGCTCAGAAGTGTCAACAGTCACTGAACACAAGTCTCTTTCTGACCAAAAGTAACCGAAAACAATAACCCTAAATCACTCTAATGGCAACACAAAATGACTAATACAAGAAGGCACTTTTTAGCACTGTTTCCTCAAGAACAAAACAAAGGCAGTGAGTCTCAGTTATAATGATAATAGAATGAACAAAAGGCCTTGATTTTAATAGTGGAAAATAGCTAGCATGAAAGGAAGTCAGCCAATGCCCAAGGAAAGGAGTCAATTCACCAAAAACCTTCCAAAATTCTTATGTCAATTCAATCGGTCAAAGAAAGGTAAATGAGTAATCATTTAGCAAGTTGCCAACCAAAGTGAATGGGTTATATTTGGGTAAGTCAAATTGAGCAACTACTATATAAGTTGCTACAACTAGACGTGATACTCTTGGTCCGATATCGACTTGGGCGATACATTTAACACTTTAATGTTTTTCCAATCAACGGCTTTCGCCTATGGAATTAATCCGATCTAACAAGTCATCATCACCCCTGGTTTATTAGGTAGCAAATACCTAATAGAAACCTAGACTGAAACTTGAACTGACTGATCTTATCATTTACAAGACTGAATCTGAAACATTTAGTTGGACCTTGGTACATCCAACGCTTGAACTTGAAGCCTAGCACCCAAGCCTAGAGCAGTACACCCTTTGTATTCTTAACAAAGATAGGAACATTGTTGAGTAGTGTGTGTGTATATATATAGGGTTCAAATCGAGATGTCACACTCTCAAATTTATTACCTTATTTTCATTGCAATCGATGTCTAACAGTAGCGGAAGCATTTAAAGACTTTACAAAAACAAATGAAACACCATTATACATAATATCATATTATTATAGCTATACAACAACTATTGTGGCCACCTACAATGAAACTTTAGACACACACTGAAATCTCGATCACATAAATGTATCTCCTTGGGACAATCTGGCCATAAAGCTCAAAATTCAATACCTACAAGATTATAGAAGATGGGGTGAGTACAAAGTACTCAGTGAACAACAACATGTATTGGTCTCTACGAAACAATGCAAGAAAGATTACCAGTTGACAAAGATATAAAGATACAAAGCTTGGGCACATCACTAGTTTAGCCTCTACCCGTAAGCCATAAAATACAAGGATACAAAATGGCGAAGACCACACAACAAGGCCATAATGCCATAAAGAATACCACGTAGCAAAGCAAAATAGGGAGACAGCGCCACTAGCAAAGCCCAAGAGCAAGAAACAATAGTTTATTTAAAGCAATAGTGCACCATTAATCATCAAAGATTAAATACAATTAAAGAAAGATATGGTTCCAAAAGAGATAGGGAGAGCCGAAAGAGAGAGCCAAGAAATAGAACCAATATAGGTGTTACTCACCTCAAAGATTCCCTAAGTAACCGATCTTGGAAAAATGTCATTAAAGCCTTGATGTTCTTTAATTAAGGCTATTTTTCGAGTTAGGATCTAAACATATATGGGTAGGAGCCTTTTCCAAGTGACAAATGAGTATTTTGGTGGGTTTTTATTGATGTTTCTCCACCCTTGCTAGCCTTGGACGAATTTGGTTGGTTATGGGAGAGAGAAGGAATGGTTTGGGTGGTTCGAAAACTTTGAGGACCCTTAAGCCCTTTATATAATAGTTAGGATTTAGTTATTTTTAATAAATCTTTGAGTTCCACCAATCAAATTGTGATACGTGGCACGACGTGGCACTGTACACTTCAGGGAGTGATGTGGCCAAATGAGGTTCGCACATTCATTGCTCCAAAAGTCCTTATATTTTGTATTATCGTTTAACTAAGTCACTATACTTATGATTCATATCAATTAATAACCAAATTCTTTCTTTAATTGACATTTGAGCATCAACATTGAGATCTTCCAATATAATTCAAGCAATTTAGCCAAAATAATATCTATATAACTTAATTGAGGGTTAAATTTTCACGGGATGTTATACCAGGCCCCTCTCCTAAGTTCTCCCAATTCTCCCATGCACTCCTCTATGCATACAAACATGACGCAGCACTTCATGGGCTACGTTACATGACGTACCTAACATTTACTAAATATTTGTCTCTTCTAAAATTTTGAACTCTAATTAGAGGCAAAGTTATTTTTATTTTAAATTAGAGATAGCTTTTTTAGAAATAAATTATAGAGTTATGGAATATGTGAGTTTTAGAAGATTTTTAGGCGTTCACATTAGCATATTGCATCATAAAGGTACTATCAACTAGTGTTAGAACAAAATTGTCCCTCTAGTGTTAGCTTTTACGAGAAGTTGCATGTGCATGTCAGAACGCTGACGATTGGATAAAATTTGGGAAAAAAAATACTATTTGTAGAAAACTTTTGGCAAAATATTAGATCAAGTAGAAAAAGGATGATTTCGCCACATTACTCCTTTTGCATTCTGTGATTAGGAGAAAATATTCAGGGACAAGATGGTGAAACTACTTTATATTGTCAAATATTTTGTCAAGGTAATTATTATATTAAAACTACAAATTTTGTTAAATGCACCACGTTTAAATGCAATGATGATCCTTGATTTTTATTCCTTTTTACATTTATATTAATTAACACAATTTTTTTAATGAACAGCGGGCTCAAAATTTAGTCAAATAAATGAAATCCACATATTTTATATATCTCATTATTCATATATATTACACAAATCCATTACTCATTTTCAATAAATTTATTTCTATTTCAAAACTAGAAATAATTTACTTACTAGAATCCATTGCTCAAATTCGTTGCTCATTATTATCTTTGTCTTATAAAGATAGTCCAATTTCAATTTTTACAAATATTAAGGAAAGTACAATTAATAGTCTTGTAAAGGTAAAATTTTACATCATTTCTCTAATATCAATTTCATTATTAAATATTACTCCCTCCGTCCCAAAAAGATATTCCTCTTTTCCTTTTTTATCCTTATCAAGTTATATTCCCCTTTCCTAAGTTAATCTTTCAGTTTTCTAATATACTTTCATTTATTGTGTATAATAATTAACAATAAAGAACAACTAAAGTGAAATATTAAATAAATCTAAGGGTATATTAGTAAATATACTGCTAAATTGTACTTTCCCTATAACATTGAATGATATTTCTTAATCTATGTGAAAAATAAAAGTAGAATATTTTATTGGGACAGAGAGAGTGAACTCTAAATAATATTATTTTGTTGATTACAATGCACACATTAAAAGAAAAGTGGACTATATTTTTAAAAGAAAAGTGGGCTATAAAAGAAAACTAATATTCCAATATTTCTTAAAGGAAAGTGGACTATATTTTAAGATAGATGAAAAAGAAAAATTGAACTATCATTTTGAGACGAAGATATTAGTATTACTTTTGTCAAGGGTTGCAAAAATGGCATTATAGCAAGGCTCAAAATTTGGTCAAACAAACAAAATTCATATATCTTCCTTTTTTTACATATTCAACGAGAAGTAGACTGTTAGATCATTTCCAACCAACATTTTGGCACAAGGAATTGCCCCAACCATGCACTAAAAGTGCAAGGTAAAATGGGGCCGCTACATATGGCACACCACTATAGCACCTTTAATGGATTAATATTTTTTCATATTTTATTGTTTCCTTCTTTTGTTATTTTTTTCTACACTTTTATTTTGTTTAATGCACCTCAATGTTAGGTGTGTTTGCTTTGATTTTTTTTACTTTTGTTAGTTTTTAGCCTTTTTTGTTTGTTTCGTCGTTTTAATTTAATGTTATTCCAAAATAATTATGATTTATTTAATTTAAATTATTTTGCCTAATTCGGTTCTTTTCAATGTATTATTTTTTATAAAATGAAGGAAATTAATTTGCAAGATCATAAACACAAAGAATATATATTACATAAAACATTGTAACCCACTAGCATACTGGAAGCAACCTATGACATGTAAAACACAACAATATCAAAAAATAAACAACTCACAAACTACGCACCGGATAAATAAAGCAAGCCCACACAAATAGTAGAAAAAAAAATGTTAAGTAGCCTCGGCTGTTTGCACTAGAAGTGGAAAATTGCCCAAGAAGTTGGGCATGAGCTTATGCTAGACGGAGTAGAAGTCCAACAATTATTTTGGAAGCTGTGGCCGTTTAGGAATTGTGGATTTGACATGTGTATTTTGGTATGCCAAGTTCGAACAACGATATTAATATGTTGGGAAGGTCTCACTTATTTTCTAACCCTGCCAATGGAATAGCACATCCTGCTAACTACGTCATACAAGGAAAAGAATTTACTATGAGATACTACTTATTAGATGGTATATATCCTAAATAAATGGGCCACATTAGTACTTACAATTCATGACCTGCAAACTCCAAAAAAGAAATACTTTGCAGCTAGGCAAGAAGGCTGTAGGAAGGATGTAGAATGAGCATTTTGGTGTTCTACGATCAAAGCGGGAAATAATCTCTGGATCAGCGTGCGTTTGGAGCAAGCATGTGATTCATGATATTATGACTACATGTATTATAATGCATAATATGATTATTGAGGATGAACAAGATGTAGAGACACCAATCACAAATCATCGAGAAGTACCCACCGCAAGTGTGAAATTGGCATGAGATGAACATGTTCAGTTTCAAGAATTCCTCCCACGTCATCAAAAAATCAGAGATAAGATGGCACACTATGCACTTCGAGATGCCTTCATCGACCATCTGTGCGGAAACATTAAAAATTTTTAAGAAATAAACAAAAAACTAACCGTGTAAGCTTTGCATGTTTCCAATCAAGTCAGTATAACCAAATTCACAATAGCCTTTTTAAATTATAGTGGAAGTACAAACCTGCCAAGTGTTAACTTTACCAATTGTTGTTGACAACATTTCTGGGAAGCCCGACCCCTTGCAAAGAAATATAGAAGCCATGTAAACAGGCATGTTCCGTAAACAACCTACAATTTATTTGATATAGAGTACCAGTTGATGGCAAAGAAGCCACAATTGATTTAAATTAATAATATACAGATATAGATTTTAAGTAATGATAATTTCAGAGTATTATTGTCTTTTTAAGCAATATATATATTGCAATTAAAAAGTGAGATTCAAGGTTGAAATTATCAAGTTTTAAAGGTTAGAGTTAGATTGCACAATAAGAAGAAAATTTAAGGATTAAGTTGCGCTAATTAGCCATTTCAAATAAAAAGGAATAAAATAAAGTAATGAAAAAAAACAAAATATGACATGACAAAAATGACATCAGCAGTTTGAGAGGAAAAACCTATTTAAGACTACTTTTGATTAAGATATACTAGCTTAGCACATGTTCGATGCACGGGAAGTAGAACCAACAAATTTCACTAATTTACCTTGCACAGTTTACATCTATTACACGAAATAAAATGGATGGAAAAAAAATAAACCGATTCCAATTGAATAATTAAGATTCACTTTTATATTTTTATTTCTAGGGAGAGCGAACAATTTAATAGAACACAAAATATACTATACATATGCACATATTACAGCAATGATTAAAGAAATAAAAATCAATAAAATAACCAAAAATTTTCTACAGCTAGAAATTAAGAGAGTGTTTCGTAGCTATTCATTTCACCACAGAATGTCGCATATTCACACATCCTCACAGAGTAATCATCCTCCAAATTGATTTCAAGCACACATGCTCACATGTTGGAAAAATAGTTGTACAATCTGTCCATCTATTCTGCGTTGGTGCTTTTCATCTCTTCTGCTGGGATGAAGGAAAACAAAAAGCCCAATATCACAGTAACCATTTACATATTGACACATCCTCACTCGTGCGATGTATGGAAGATGTAATTAAAAATTACTTATTAAATAAAAATGTTAATTTGATCTCATTATATAAATAACACTAATAAAAATTTTAATATAAAAATATTCTTTTGTAATTATTTCTATCAATTTCAGAATAGAATAGAAAAATATACAAATATTGAAGTTAAAAAAATTATAATAATTAAATACCATATCGAAATGAAAAATTTTAACTAAAAATTTATAATAATTTAACAAACATTACATTTCTGTTAACCCAAAAAAAAAAACAAGTAGATTTCAACAAAAATTTGAACTACAACATTAAACACTCGAAGTTAATATAACTAAAAAGTTGATACATTTAGAATTGTAACTATTAGTGGCTCGAATTGTAACGCAATAGTTAGATGCTAACATTTTGAATGGGGCTCCTAATTTCGAACCATACATATCCTTCCTAAAAAGGGAATAAAAGGGAAAAATGGTAAAAGTTTAATCCAATTAGATAATAAATTTTAAAGGAACATTTAATTAAAATAATAATTGCAAGAATCCAAAGTTTGTAGGAATTAGAAGGATAGAAGGAATAAGACACTAATAACTAAAATTAAACAAAAGAAAAAGGGGAAATGGACATTTTGACGGAAGAAAAAAAGAAAAGATTGAACAAATATTAATTATGACAACAATGGAAAATTTTGATTGGACAATGTTTAGGCGGAAAAATGGGTAAAAAACTACTCTTGATTTAGAGTAACTATTATATTACCCGTGCACTGCACGGGACAAAAAAAATGCTATTTTTCTCTAAAAAAGATTTAGTTATAAATTACATATTTTGTAACTATTGATACTGTAATGAAATTGGTTCAT